>BQNB010007906.1:0-24554 GCA_026074375.1 Tanacetum coccineum | reverse complement strand
GTGTAGGAGTTTGAGGTGATTGATAAGCAACCTGTGGAATTACTTGTGGAACAGTTGAGGTTTGATGATTCATTTGAGAGTGATATGTATGCGATAGTGGAATGGATGAATGATTGAATTGAGTTTGTGATGGATAATGATATGAGTAATGTTGATTGGGTTGAATTGATGCATGATGTGATAGTGAAAACTGTTGTTGAAGTTGAGGATTGTTGTAAGAAGATTGCTAAGTGTTGAAGTGAGGTGGTGTCATCTGCTAATTTGCAACGAATGCAAGTGGATCTTGATTGCGTTCACGCATAATACGGACTTCATTTGCATGGAGTTCGTGTTGTTCAAGATATGCATGAAGTTGATCAAAGTTGGAGGTATGCAAATCTTTAACAAGCTTGACATCAGTCACAAACTTACTCCATTCAGGTGGAAGACTGTTTAAGAACTTGGTATTAACTTGAAATTGCTCCATTTTCATCTTGTAGATGTTCATGTCATTAATCAGCTGAGTAAATCGCAAGTAATACGTATGAAGTGATTCCCCCTTGATGTGAGTAAACTTATCAAATGCATCATACAGCTTACACTCTCTTTCCTGCTTTGTCAAAGATGTACCTTGCATCAGTAATTGAACTCTCTCCCATAAATCTTTAGCAACTCTGTGATGATTCACAAGTGAATAGATATCAGCAAGAAGACCTTGAAGAATGATATTGGTAGCTTTCATATCACAATCAGCTTGAATTTTCTCAGCAGCAGATAATTTAGCATATTTCTTTGTTCTGATTATGCCGTTCTCTTCAACCGTAGGCCAAATGAGTAGACCATTTTCAACTGATTCAAGTATCATTCTTTCGTGTTCTCTATTTTGCATGTATAATTCCATTCTACTCTTCCACGAATCATACAGGTCTTTGTCCAACATAGGTGGATGATTATCAGCACCGGAGAGTATCATGTACTCAGCAAGAGTATTCTTTTGTCCAAGTGAAATCATTGGATCCATTTCAATGTGATAAGATTAAAATGATCGAACAGTGATTGGAGGTTTTTGTGTTAAAGTGAGTTTTGATTAATGAAATTGAATCATTTGGAATACACATGATTTTACAATTCTTGATAAAACCGGGAAATCAAGTTTTCAAGGGATTTTACAAATCAAAGAACAACCGTATACTTTACCTTTGTTAAACGAATGTATAAATCGCCTTCACAAGATTGGATGTATAAATCGCCTTTGTTAAATCACAGTGTATAAATCGCCTTTACAATTCTGATTATATAAATCGCTTGAGTAAACTTGATTGTATAAATCGCCTAAGTAACTTTGATTGTATAAATCGCCTAAGTAAACTTGATTGTATAAATCGCATGAGTTAACTTGATTGTATAAATCGCTTGAGTTAACTTGAGTGTATAAATCGCCTGAGTTAACTTGATTTTATAAATCGCCTGAGTTAACTTGATTGTATAAATCGCCTGAGTTAACTTGATTGTATAAATCGCCTGAGTTAGCTTGATTGTAAAAATCGCCTGAGTTAAGAGAATTGTATAAATCGCCTGACTTAATTAACATATAAATCACCTGACTTAAAAAAGATTCGAAACTCAAAATTCAAAAATCTTAAAAACACATACTTTTTAACGTTTTTCTCGATTTTTCTTGTACTTCTTACCTATCTAAGACTATTAGAACCTTAAAAACACAAACTTTAACGTTTTTTACACGAAAAAATTGAAATCAAGATTCTTGGTACAAAACCCTCTTTTTAACCAAAAAGACTCACAAAGATTATATTTTTTTATGGTTTTTGAAAGATTTGCTTTTACTTTAGTCTATAACTAAGATAATAAAGGAATAAAAAGTTATGGATCTTTATGGTTTTTAAACTCTCAAAAAGTGAAAGCTTTTTGAATGGATTTGAACCAAAAACACTAGTAAAACGAGTAGATAAAACGCACACAAAACCTACACAAACACCCCATTGCTCTTGATACCAATTGTAGAATCATCTTAACACATGTATGGAATGATTCACTTAGAGTTTTAGAGAGAGAGAGAGGTGGTTGGATGAACACTTAGAGAGAGAAAGAAAAATGATAATATTAGCTTAAGTGAAAATGTGACAAATGAACAACCAACACCCTCTCCATGTGTGGAGAGGGTTAATATACTTACATAGTTGGGCCAGGCCGGGCTTTCTATGGGCTTTCCTTGGACTTTCTATAAGCCGACCCGGTTAGATTACTTAGATATTACATTGAATTGACTAACTATTACTAAGGCTCATGAGATCGATAATGATCATCACTTCACTAAAAACTAAATTCCTAACATCAACCTTGATTGGTCCACTAAATCTAAAAACGAACATCATCAAAAATATGTTGCTTCCGTCGATGGAAGTAATAGCAATAATGATAATTCTCGATTAATGGAAAGATTGGCAGCTCTAACTATAAAAACAGATTCTCAAATTATAAGCTTAAATGAAGAATTACAAGATATATGTAACAAATACAATGAGCTTAGAGAGGAAAACGCTTCTAAAAACCACTTGAACAATGACACGCGCATGTGTGAATGTCATGAAGCAAATTACATCCAATTTGACAGTAATAAAGACCGAAATTCTCATGATTCGCATTCTCACCAATTCCATCATGATCCTAATAATTCTGAGAAATCGCTCACAGAATTAAACAATGATGTGAAAAATAATCTTGAAGATTTCAAAAGATGTATCCATAGCATGCGAACTGTTCATTGGAAACTTTTTGCCAGAGACGATGGTAAAACCACCAGTGTTTTACCTAATAAAAAGTCTAAACCTATTAACCAAGAACCTCAATCTAAAACTGATCTTGAAAAATCAATCACTAAATTTTTGGATGGTCAAAGAGGTACAAATATGTTTTTCAAAGACAATGTTAACGATATGATTATAAAGATGAAGCAAAATGAAAATAATTTCCAAACTAAAATTAAAAACACGGAAAGAAAAATAGATGGATGGTCGAAGTCTCAAACCGTATATTCAGAACAAACCGATAGGACTGACCCACCTCTTCCTCAAGCTCACACCGAGCAAGTGAATGTCGTATTCACTGAGAAGGAAAAGTTCGATGATTCTCCGAAAATTCAAACACCACCTCTTATCATCGTTAACAATAAAACTGAAAAAGATAAACCTATTAAGACATCAAAAAGGGCTATCACCTGGTAAAAACAAATAAATATCCATTCCGTGAGTAAATACCAAAGACCCCATACCCTCAACGTTTAAATGTGGATCATTCCCACTTAAACCGTATCATTAAGGAATCTTAAATAAAGTTAAGTATAATAATAATAGTAGTAGTAGTAATAGTAAATAATAATAGTAAACCTATAAAAAAACTAAAATATATATATATAACAAAAACTTTGCAGTTTTTAAGTATGTCGCGCATGGGCACGTATGTTTGGTACCTGACTACTGTATCTAAAAATAAATTTAACGAACTTTGTGGTTGTGTTCGCTGGAAACCCTCATGAGACTATAACTCGTCCACTCAGGATACCGAGGGGTTTAAAGGCTTGTTGCATGCGCTAAATGCAACCGTGGTGCCTACGAAAGTGCGCTTTTGTATTTAATGTTTTTCTTGTAGTTGTGTCTATTTTGCAGATTAAATAAAACAGGTGAAGCTTGGATTAATGGTTGGCATTATAAACTTGGAGACTTATATAATTGGAGTATTATATTACATGTGGTAGAATACACATGTTTGGCATTTCGTTTCGTGCCATATCCTTCAGAATTCAACAGAGAAATTAAGAACCCCAAGAAGTATTGTTTTCCCTATTTTCTATATTTATCAGTTCTCACATTGAGGGCAATGTTCAACTTAAGTGTGGATGGGTAGGAAATAGAAAAAATTAATCATGTCCCTCCATGTTTGCCCTGCAATCTGGCCATATTTTTCAATTGATATTTTCAAAAAAAATGCATACGCTTAGTAAGGCAAATCCAACCGGATTGACATTATAACTAGCATAAAATCATCCCACTTAAATTGTAAGGATTTAGCCATAAAGAATTCGGGTATCCATCTTTGATACCCAAGATAATTTTTGCCTTTAGCTTGTTCAAGTTAGGGTTGAATGCAGTCATATGTGTCTATTCCATCATGACGGGTGTGTACTTATTGTCTTTGTCACCTTTTCTGGAACATTGGTATTAGTATAAAGTTATATGAGTGGGCAGATAATTTAGTATCTCCAGAACTTGTGCTTGATCATCATTTACTAGACCACATTGAGGTTAATTTATAGACAAAGTCGTATGATAAGAGGTGAAATAAATCCCTATCTAATCATGTATCTGCAACACTCGCTTTTAGTGTTGAGATCCCCAAAGTATCCCAAGAGAAAGATGCTCGATGAAGAAGAAGTTTTGTGCCAGCCTTAGTTATCGCAGTATCTTGAATGAAAAAAAATTGAAAAAAAAGAAGAAAAAAAAGAGAGAAAAGAAAAAAAATAGTAAAAGTTCAAAGTATAAGGCAAAGTTCTGGCACATGGAATCAAGTATCTGCTATTCACCCTCATCGTTATCACGTTTTGCCTCTTTGAGATTTTTGTCTAGGTGCTCACGCCACAACGGGCATGTTTATGTGTCTAGTACAAGCATATGGTAGCGACCTAGATTATGTCTGTGCAATTGAGTGACTTCACAAATATAAAACCCTATCTGAGTGCCTCGTGTGAATTAAAAAACAAACATTTTCCCTATGTGAGGTGCTCTGTTATATGTCTATGCCTGAAAAGATATAAAACTAGTAAACACTTGTTAATGCTAAAATTATTTTTTCTCACGTCACGATAAATGATCTTGTTTTCTCGCTTTAATAGCTTGAGGGCAAGCAATAGCTAAGTGTGGAGGGATTTGATAACGCCTAAATTATACATATTTTCGACGGCGTTATTTGCATTTATTTGATCATTTCTCGTGAACTTTTGGTACTTAATCTAGTATATTTGCTATTATATGTTCTAGGTACACGTCGTGAAGAATATACGGAAGACTTACACAGAAGAACTTGAAGCTTAAACGAAAGATAAATAACGCAAACTCAGGGAGCTTCCGGACACCTGCTCACTGTTTGGTCATAACTCGGTCATACGAACTTCGTTTTAGTTGATTCAAGCGGCCACGGAGAGAGAATTCAATTATCTACAATATAGACAAACGTTCAAGAGCTTAAATTCCCCAAAAACGATGGTTTTACAAAGAAGAACAACACACTTTATGTGAGGACATGAGACACTATATTCGGAATCGGGACCTTTTTCCATCACCATACATCCCAACTTGGTCCCAAGTAATCTCTAGCCTATTATATACTCACTATGTGCTTTGGACGACAACTATCTCTTTATCATATTCATCACACATACTATTTACAATAGAAAGATCCAAGAAACCAAAGAAGTACCCAGCACACTTATTCATAGCGCGCCGCACTCTTACCTACCATCGCAGGTACGCCGCAACAATATTCTTGTGCGTTCGCACTGTCAACAACCACCAAGGCGGAAACACGAGGCGTAACATCATGGTTATCATCACAACACAATGGTGTCTACTATAGAGAAATATAAATGAAGAAAATAATCAAATGGACACTATGTGTCATGACAATACCCAACACAAGATAAATGAGTCTTGCATTACTATGTAATGTCCGTAACGACATATTAAATACAAATACTAACAATCTCCAACAAACAAGTATCAAGCAAAACAAATGTCATAAATGAAAAGACTAGAAAAGACAACTCTACCCACTCTTCCTAACATCCTTCTTATCATCACGATACTCACTTGAAAATGATGCTTAAAAACGTCAACATAAAGTTGGTGAGAGTCATAGGTTTTACGACACCAATACAAGATTTAAATCAATTACTGTGATTAATAAAACAAAACATGAAAGAAAAAGGTAATTTTGACCCAAATTTAAATTTTTTTATGGCACATACCGACGAAAACCAAGTATTAATAGCGTATCATGGATAGGAATGTATATGACTTGCACAAAAACTCTCAGAATTTCACCCAAAAAATATGAGGTTTGCCTTTAGATCTATAGGAATTCGGGTATCTATTATTGATACCCAAGATAGTTTATACCTTTAGCATTCTCCAGTTAAGGAGTGGGCAGTTACATGTGTCTATTTTATCGTTACGGATGTGTACGTGTGGTATTCGTCGCCTTTTCTAGAGCATTGAGATCGGTATTAAATTATATGAGTGTACCGATAGTATATTAAATTCTAGAACTTGTTTTTGTGATGCATCCTGAGACCGCATAGTGAGTATTAGGATTTGCTAGATAAGAGGCATTAGGATTAACCTATGTTTTAAACCTGTAATTGTTATGATGGTCACATCGATCATATAACTATCCCACACCCTTGCCATGCACTCATTATTAGTGTAGGATACTGACTCGCCGAAACTCACACCTTAAAATCTATCTATATATAATATAAATACAACAAAGGATCAGAATCCGCGAGATCAAGAAAACCGGAAGCAGTATAGAGTGTTCCCGGGTCGTTATGTCCCAACGAGGCTAGAGATGGAAAATCGAAAGACGATTGATGATTTGTTTGAATGTCACAAGGAATGATTGGGCACTAAAACTGATAAAAATAAGCAGAAGCACATAAAAGAAAATAGCAAAGAGAATAAGCTGGAACAAAAACAAAAGCTAGAAATGGTAAAAACACTTAAATGACTTCTACACTAAGGCACGAATACGCTCAAATAAAATTAAGACAAATCAAATAAGCTAACTAACTCTAAATAAGCAAATACAAAAAGCAATTAAGCTAAATAAAACAAGATAAACGCGACAGTACTAACAACAGTACTAACAATATTAACTACCAGTACTAACTTGGAGTTAGTTTGATGTAGAGTTTGTATATCTTCGTCCGAGTCTTGGCTTAGCAACCAAACCAACGTGTATTCGTGTAAATAATTAGCTAACCCTTCCACTCCAAATTCACCCAAAGCCACCAAAATGTATCCCATCCGTTACCGTTTCCATTGTATGTTATCTTACACCTACACCCCACAACCCTTTAAAAAGACCTCTTAGATAGTAATGAATAATGTTTGCGCCTAGCGGTGTGAGGTTAATATCCTTTACCAAGCTATGTAATTTAATATGCTATCACAGTAATGAGTGTTGATTTTCAATGTTTTTCCCATTATGTTATAATTTATTATACACCCGAGAGAAAGAGAGAATGCCAAACACTCATGTGAGGTGCTAGTATATACTTTTCGTGCTTTTAATTATGAGGCCTAGAAGGTTGTGTTATAAAATACTTTTAAAGAGTAAGTAAAATGACCCTCATATTGCTATTGTCTATGTAGAAAAGTCCATAAGCATGAGGATAGAAAAATCGCTAAGTGTATGGGAATTTTAATGAGGTGTCATTTTATACACTTTTCGGGGTCATTTAACCCTCTAAATCGTGCATTTATGCCCAAAATAGGTACTTAATCGTTCCTTTTTAGGTATTTAGCATTTGGAAGGCATTTGGAAGGAAATACACCACTACTTGGTTCATTTTGGAGAAAAAATCGGATAAGTTTTTTTATCTTTTATTAGTTAATTAATTACCTTCAATACCTTAAGTTTTTATAAAAACCTAAGCTAATTTGGTAAACCATTTTGCTTATAAACTACTTTCTAAAAATAACTTTTCATTTCCAAATTCACTTTCTATATATGGAAAGTTTACTACCAACTTCCATATTTCAACCATATTATTCCTTTCCCATATCACACACTTCCTATAAACGCTTAATCCTTAAAACCAAGTATTGACGTAGCAATGCATGCACACGTCTTTCATATCCATTATCACCACACGTGAACAAATGGAATACTTAACACCAAACTCAAACACACTCAAAATGAGATGCCCATACACCTCAAAATGATATCAAGTACATAATTAACTCATTTAGCCCACATAAATTCACATAGCACAACACTTACACACATAAAAATGAACTCTTAGCCATTTCTAAAGGTTTAAACTAACCTGCTTAAATCACGGTTGTCACATACTGCTTAAAGGCAATTCATACACTAGTAGTCCACTAACCAAGTCTTTACCAGTTAATTAAGAATGTACTCGTTGATCCCATGGGTCACCTGCCTGTTCAACTAAGCTTACAATCGAAGGGCAAAGATAGGTTATTATTCGTGATCCTATTGGTCTAGATGTATAAATCACTATATGGAGAGCTATCCTGGCATCTAGATTACTTGGTCTGTATCACTAGATCCAATTAAATGATAAGTCGCATACAAAAGCACGTAAACAAGTATAAACTCATAAACATAAACAAGTAATTAATGATAAATTAAGCAACCGCGATAAACAAATAAAACATTCAAATCTTCATAATAACAGCTAATACTCGAAGGTATTAGCCTTCAAACGTCATAATCAATACAAAAGAAATAATTTAGCCAAGGTAAACTAACCGAGTTAAGGAATGATACCAAAAACTAAACGATTATAAGAGTATAGGAGATTACAAGTTGTTTTCTATGGAATTAATTACGTTGCAAGACCTCTTCTGCTCTTCTTCTCTTTTGAAAATCAACTTTTATGGTTTAGGTATTGAAAATATGATTTAGCACACTGAAAACCCGTTTTTAGGTTTTCTATTTATAAGGTCTAGAATTTGGTTGATACAGCATATTGACTGAGGTCAATACGGCATATCGGGGGTTTCTTAGAGTAAGGACCATGTTCGATATCTTCCAGAATATTTTATTTCCATAACTTGAATACGGCGTATTGGTCTTCTCTGGATACGAAGTATTGATCCTTGATCCTTTGTGGTCTTTAGTGAAGTGCAGGCATAGATATGTCGTATCTTCTTTGATGGATACGACATATTGGATGTCAGAACAGTAATCTTCAAATGTCTTCATTTAAGTTCCAAAATGCATGTCTTTTTGCTAATCTTCACCAAGTACTCCATAATTACTGCAATTCTCAAATACAAATGATTAAGTAACAATTCTTTGCAATAATTAAACTAAATGGGTTATTTACATGGGATAAATGATGCTATAAAAGTAACGTTATTTGATGTCATCAAATATCTCCCCACTTGAATCCTACTTGTCCTCAAGTAGCCTTTAGAAGTTTATAAAAATGTATCCCTAAGGATTTTTTCCGTTTAAGCATTTATTTGATCTATTACAAGTACACAACCAAACACCTCACGAAATAGGTAGATGAAAACACTCAAATCACTCAACTAATCTATGTGGTAACATGTAACTAATTCGCTCAATTGCTCGGTCATGATAAGTATTCTATCATAGGCTTGGCAAGGATACACATCTCCATCACTAGAGCTAAGGAGTAACAAGTTTATAAAGGCAAAATGGGTTTTTATTATAAGGCTTAGGGTTGATCATTCTACAATCTTTCACCAAAAGTACCACACCAACAAGGCAACTGAATCACACATACATGGCCGTAACGACAGAATAGACATGTGTGTTCGATCACATCCTCATTCGAGTTTAACCAAGGGTTAGGATGAAGAATGATATAGGGTATAGATCTTCTAACTTTCACCAAAAGTAATAAACCAACAAGGCAGCTGAATCACGCATACATGGCCGTAACGACGGAATAGACATGCATGACTCGATCACATCCTCATTCGAGTAAAACCCAAGGTTAATGATTAGGAAAGGGAAATAAATTGTTGTTAAATAAAAATTACGAAACAAATAGATTAAGTCCAAACAGATAAGGTACAAGTTGCTAGACACTTTTCTCGTACATCTCGCGTCTTGGTAAAGACACAACTATATACAAACACGTCTTAATCATTGATAAAAACTAACAACCTAAGTATGGCGTCTCGTAATGGTCAACTGTCGCCAATCATCCCAAACATTACATACTATTACAAGGACAAGTGGCGGTATCCTACACCTCACAAAACTTTACATCGTTGATTTATAAGACGTATCAACGAATAATTGATCCTTCATATAATTCCTTCTGTTTAAGCTTTTGCGAAATGATTATCTTCAAACTTTTCTCCTCTTTTTTGTTGCGATTTTCTAATTTTTTTGTTTTTTAAACAAATACATAACTACGAATCTCATTGTAATTTCACCATCTTCACGATCATAATAACTCCGGATAATTTTCTCCATGATTCTTCATTCTTCGGATGTACCAATAATTGTGATGGTAGTAAAAATACATGAGTTTTGACTACTTTATAACATTCCAGTTGGCAATGTGCAAATTTTCTTCCAAACTTACCAAAGAAAGAAAAATGACACAAGACTCGGAAATACATACTTTACACTTTTAACACCTAGTAACTGAAATGGACTTTAATCTAACAGGGTAGGCTAAAGTGTAAAGATGTAACGAAACAAACATTTGGTGTTATTCCTAAAGGATTGGCTTTATAGGTTTTTCTAGGGGTATCTTACTCTTTAAATGAGAGTAAACAAAGGGTTTATACGGGATTTAACTAACCAGTGTAGTTAGTTAATAAAACAACATGTATAGGCTTTTTGGTGTTGATAATCAAACATCACATTTATACCATCATTTATCCATAATAAGTTACCATTTTTTATATAAATATTGGCGAAGAATTTGTACTTAATTGCTTAAAAGTGTTATATTTAAAGAACTTCTTGAAGTCTCTTACCGCCATGGCGTACTCTTCGTCTTCACTACCGGAAGTCGAACACTCTTCATCACTAGATTCTTTCTTAGCCTTTAAAGCAAGAGATTTCCTTTCAACTTTTGCTTTGACTATTTCGGAATCTTTCTTGATGATCATCTCATGGACTTTGAGGTTTCCAATGAGCTCATCAAGAGATAGTGATGTTAAGTCTTTTGACTCTTCAATCGCCGTGACCTTTGCTCTCCATTTAGGATGTAGAGCCCTAAGAAACTTCCTTACGTAGTTCTTACTAGAATAACCTTCATCAAGAGCTTTAAGACTAGTAATAATAGTATTAAATCTAGCAAAAGCACTATCTATAGATTCGTCTTCGGAAATGACGAATTGTTCATATTGTTGAACCAAAAGGTCGATCTTATTATCTTTGACTTGGCTATTACCTTGATGGGTGATTAACAAAGTTTTCCAAATTTCTTTTGCCGTATTACACATGAAAATTCGTTCATATTCTTTTCTAGGCAAAGCATTGTAAATAACCATTTTGGCTTCATTATTTTTCGCAAGCCTTCTTTTAAGATCATCAGTTTGTTTTTCAAAAGGGACAACCTCATCGAGTTTGGTTTCCGGATTTTGAATAATGGGTTGAAAATCACCATTGGTAATAACATGCCAAAGATCTAGATCTTTTGATTTAACATATGTCTCGAATCTATTTTTCCAATAAATAAAACTATCGCTTTCAAAGAGTGGTGGTCTTTGCATGGATTGCCCTTCTAGATATTTGTCGGAATCCATAGATCGATCCAAGCTTTAAAATACAATATATTTTAAAAATCTTGAGTGACCTTGCTCCTGATACCAATTGTGGAAACTAGAAGGGGGGTTGAATAGTTTACACGTTTGTTTTGCGTTTTAAAAGTTTACTTTCAAAAAGGTATAGATCCGAGTTATATGTTTAATCAAATCACAATATGAACAAGCAATAACTATTTAAACTAAAGCACGATAACAACAATAATAATGTAAAGAGATAAGGAAAGAAACAACCAAACCAAGACACCAAGATTTTATAGTGGTTCGGCTACGAAGCACCTCTTCGCCCTACTCCACTCCCCGAGTATCTGACTCGAGATTTTACTATGTCAACAAGCTCCCTTTAGGCGGAGAAAACCGTTTACACGTCGCTTACGTTATTTTCCGACACTAAGCTAAATGTCGAGTCTTAATCTTAGCTAGAACCAATCTACCACTTCACAAGATATACCCACTCACAAGATCTACACTATCGGATTTACACAATATCCG
Organism: Tanacetum coccineum; assembly: GCA_026074375.1. Classification (NCBI taxonomy): domain Eukaryota; kingdom Viridiplantae; phylum Streptophyta; class Magnoliopsida; order Asterales; family Asteraceae; genus Tanacetum; species Tanacetum coccineum. The sequence goes on along the minus strand of BQNB010007906.1, from coordinate 12,501 downwards.
AATCACACAACTACACAAGATAAATACAATAGAGATTTGGTACTTAGAAGAAAAGAGAAGAGATCACTAATTAACACTTCGTTTCTTGAGAAATACGAGTGTTCTTCTCTTGCACTTGAATGAGAGGGAAGAGATGAGAAGAAGAGATTAGATCACTTGAAACAAGATCTAAGTATGTTAGTGATCAAGAGTTTTAGTGAGAGAAAGAAGGTTTAGAGAGAGAAAGAAAAGACTGAAAAATTCGTGCAAAGAGAAATCATTTTTCTGTTGGGAATGGAGCAGTATTTATAGGCAGAAAATCCCAACGGCTCTCTAGGGGCGGTCCCTTATATATAAGGGGGCCGCCGCCTAGACTCCGCTCCTTTTTTTATCTTTTTGTGAGGAAGGTTGTATCTGGTGTAGAAGCTTCCGTTTTGGGGGGAAAATTTGAATTTCTAATTTTAAGTTTTTAATAAAAAAAAATATTTTAATTAGAAAATATTTTGTAAAAGTATTTTTGAAAAAAATACTTTTGTAGAATTAAAAGTGAGGATTAAAAGAAAAATATTTTCTTGATCACTAATCATGCTTAATTATTTTGTTTGTCTATACCTTAAGTGATCACTAATCTTATAAATGAAATTTTACATTTAATAATTTGTAGACGTTTATTTTTATTGTAAACGTTTTTACATTTTGTTTTTATCAAAACATTGAGAGGTCGAAAAATATAAATAACGTTTTTAGGCATTATTTGTATTAACATATATTTTTGTGGAGACACTCAATTTGCACAGACATAATCTAGACAGCTACCATAGGCTTGTACTTGACACATAAACCTGACCGAAGGGCGAAACTTGATACTAAAGCGAGAGCATACACTAATCTTCATGTGCCGAAACTTAAGCCTTTATTTCTTTGAACTTCTATATATATATTACACATATATATATATATATATTTTTTCATTTTTAACAAATAATAACTAAGGCTTGGCATAGAACTTCATCTTTCAACTTTAACTTCTTACTTAGGTATTTCAGCAACTTAGCATCAAAGGGAGTGCTTACAAGAACAAAAACTTGCGGGATTCATAACATATGATTAATCAGGCTTCGGTCTAGTAAATGATGATCAAGCACAAGTTCTAGAGCTTCTAAATTACCGGCTCACTCAAATATAATTATCAACCAATATCATTGTTCCTATAAGGCGACAAAACCACATATACACATCCATAACGATGGAATAGATACATATGATTTCTCACTCCTTAACTCGAACAAGCTAAAGGCATCAATTATCTTGGGTACCAATGGTGGGTAGCCGAATATTCTAAAGGCTTATAATTCTCACAATTTTTGGTGGGTTGATTATGCTAGTTATAATGTCAATTCGGTTAGATTTGCCTTACTAAGAGCGTTTTTTAATTTTTAAAAGCTTATATATATATATATTAATTTTTTTTGAGATTTTTATTTTTGCAAGCATCAGTTGGAAAAAGTTTTGACAGGGCAAACATAAAGGGATATGATTAATTTTTCCTATTTGTCTCCCTTCCATACTTAAGTTGAACATTGTCCTCAATGTAATAACTGATAATAGAGATAAAATAGAGAAAATTAAGGGAAAACGACACTTCCCGGGGCATAGAGAAATGTAGCTGCGAGAGAGCTATCCTTGAGCAGACTTCATAATTTTTCTAAATCTTTAAGCTATATAACCTGCATAAAAGTAAACACACAAAAGCACACAAAAAGAATATATATATATATATATATATATATATATATATATATATATATATATATATAGATATATATATTTATATATATATATATATATATATATATTAGAAAATAAATAAAGGATATAAATGGAAGAATGGAAGAGGGACTCCTCCACACTTAAGTGAAGCACGGGTTGCCTCCCGAGAAGCGTTTAATTTTTAAGAGAGTCGTTAGCTAGACTCGAACCTGGTGAGTCATTCTTTGGGAAAGAAGGAAGTAACTACTTCTCTATTGTCATTATAATCTTCTTCTTTATGATATAGTTTAAGTCGATGTCCATTAACAATAAATGTTTTTCCATCTTTTCCATAGAGTTCAACATACCCGGATGGATATTGATATTTCACTACATATGGTCCTAGTCAACGGGATCTGAGTTTCGGCTGTTTGAATTTATACTTTGAGTGAAAGAGGAGAACCTTGTTTCTATGTTTGAATTCTTTTCTCATTCTTAATTTTCTATCGTGCCAGACTTTGGTTCTTGCTTTGTATAATCGAGAGTTTTCATAGGCTTGATGTATAAGTTCATCTAATTCGTGTAACTAAAACATTTGTTTTTCACCAGCAGCTATCAGATCTGGATTACAATTCTTCAAGGCCCAGAATGCATGGTGTTCAATTTCAAATGGAAGTGACAGTTCTTTCCATATATGAGTTTATAGGGTGTGGTACCGGTAGGTGTTTTGTAAGCAGTACGAAAAGCCCAAAAAGCATCATCAAGTTTTCTTGTCCAAATAGCAGGATTGTCTTTAAAACAGTCTTTTCAAGATTCTTTTAAAAGTATGTTCATGTTTTCAACTTGACTACTAGTTTGAGGGTGATATGATGTAGAGAAACGGTGGTTAACTCCATATCTTTTTATTGTCTTTCCTATTATTTTGTTGCAGAATTGAGTACCTCGGTCGCTGATTAGAGCTTTGGGCATTCCGAAATGGCATAATAGTTTCTTTAAGAAGGTGACAACAACTCGGGCATCATTGGTTGGTAAAGCTTGAGCTTCAGCCCATTTAGATACGTAATCAACAGCGACAAGAATGTATTCAAACTTTTGCGATTTTAGGAAGGGTCTCATAAAGTCAATACCCTATATATCAAAAATTTCACATACTTGAATGTTGTTTAAGGGCATCTCATCACGTTTTGATATATTTCCTGTCTTTTGGCATGCTTCGCAAAGTTGAACTAGAGTATGAGTTCTTTTATGATTGTCGGCCAGTAAAATCCTGAATCTAGGACCTTTTTAGCGGTTACATTTGGTCCATAATGTCCACCGGTTGGTCCGTGGTGACATTGATCTAAGATTGTTTGAGTTTTTGGTCCGGATACACAGCGTCTGATCATTCCATCAAAACATACTTTGAAAAGGTAGGGTTCCTCCCAGAAGTAATGTTTGAGGTCAGAGAAGAATTAGTTCTTTTGTTGATACGTCATCCCTTTTGGTATAATATCAGCTACCAAGTAGTTTGCAAAATCTGCAAACCACGATTCATCTTTGGTGTTGATTTCCATAAGGGTTTCTCCAGGAAAGTTATCATCCACTTCATTGTCATCACTTGACTCGTCGTTTTCAATTCGGGATAAGTGGTCAGCTGCGACATTTTCTGTACCTTTTCTATCCAACGAATAAGACGTGGTTTAACATCTTGTTTCTTGAATAAATGCTTTAGAGCTGAATGATCGGTGTGGACTATAGTTTTTGATAGAATTAGGTAGGATCTGAATTTTTTGAATGCAAAAACTACAGCCATAAGTTCTTTTTCGGTTACGGTGTATTTTTGTTGAGCGGGATTTAGAATTTTGCTAGCGAAGTAGATTGGGTGAAAGTTTTTACCATTTTTTGACCTAAGACATATCCAACTGCGAAATCACTTGCATCACATATAAGTTCAAACGAAATATTCCAGTTTGGGGTTACGATCACAGGAGCACATGTGAGTTTCTCTTTCAATATTTCGAATGCTTTTTGACATTCATCGTTGAATTCAAATGGAGTATCTTTTTCAAGCAGCTTAGTTAGAGGTCGGGCAATTTTTGAAAAATCTTTAATGAAATGTCGGTAAAAACTGGCATGTCCGAGAAAGCTTCTAACACCTTTGATATTAGTAGGGGTGAAAGTTTTGAGATTACGTTGATTTTTGCTTTCTCGACTTCAAGTCCTGTGCTAGACACCTTGTGTCCAAGCACAATTCCTTCTTTGACCGTGAAGTGACATTTTTCCCAATCAAGGACAAGATGAGCATCTTTATAACGCTGGAGCATTTTATCAAGATTGTTTAGGCACTTGTCGAAAGAATTTCCAAAGACAGAGAAATCGTCCATGAATACTTTGACGGATTCTTTGATCATGTCATGAAAGATTGCCAAAATGCACCTTTGGAATGTGGTTGGGGCATTGCATAGCCCGAAAGGCATTCGCCTATAAGCGTATGTTCTGAAAGGACATGTGAATGTTGTTTTTTCTTGATCATTAAGATCGATAGGAATTTAAAAATATCTAAAAAAACCATCAAGGAAACAAAAATATTTATTTCCTATGAGTCTTTCTAACATTTGATCCATAAACGGCAAAGGGAAATGATCTTTTGCAGTTGCTTCATTAATTTTACGATAATAGGTGCATACTCGTCAACCCATAACGGTTCTTGTTGGAACAAGTTCATAATTTTCGTTTGTTTTTTTCTCCCCCCCCCCCCCCCCTATATCCCCCCCCCCCCCCCCCCCCCCCCCCCCCCCCCCCCCCCCCCCCCCCCCCCTTATTTTTTCTGACAAACTGTATACCACCTCTTTCTTTGGTATAGTGAATAGGACTAACCCAAGGACTATCGGTAATTGGATAAATAATATCGGTATCCAAGAGTTTCACGATTTCTTTCTTAACAACTTCTTGCATGTTTAGATTTAACCTTCTTTGTTTTTAGACAACTGGTTTCTTGTCATCCAGAAGTTATATCTTGTGTTTATAGAGTGATGGATAGATGCCAGGAATGTCTGTTGTTTTCTAAGTAAAATCTTCCTTATGTTTTTAAGGACAGATATAAGTTTGCTTTTGTTTTGAGCAGAGAGTTTAGATGATATGATCACAGGGGAAAAAGATGGTTCTTCCAAGAATACATATTCCAAATTATCAGGAAGGGGTTTAAGTTTAAGATTCATAAGAGGTTCTTCGAGAGATGTTTTGATTTTATAATCGGTGTTGATGGTGATTTTCTCGAATGGTGGTTCTTCGGTATCGGATTCAGATTCAGAATTTTCATCGGCAGTCATTGCCATAAATTCATCGAATTCGAAAAAGCTTTCTTCTTCGAGAAGGGTTCTTTCGATGGAATGGAGGATTTTGCTTCCTTCGTCTAGAAGAGCATCAAAATCTTCTTCTAAGATTTCATCGATACTAAAACATGTATCATCGTTAGAGTAAGAGTGTTTCATCGAAGAGTCAATATTAAGATCAATTCGTTCAGTCCCAACTCCAAGATTGAGTTATTTCTGTTTAACTCGAATAACTGCATCAGTAGTGTGAAGAAAGGTCTCGCCCCAAAGATGAGGGTAACTTTGCTGTCTTCTTCCATTTTGAGAAAAACGAAATCAACAAGAAAGGTGAATTTACCAACTTTAACGAGCATATTTTCAGCTATTCCAACAGGGTATTGGAATGATCTGTCGGCTAATCTTATGCTTATTTTGGTAGGTTTAAGAGTTTTGAGAGATAATTTTGCATATAAGGAATATGGCATAAGGTTAATGCTAGCACCAAGATCGGCCAAAGCATTACAGGAGAAAGTTTTGTTAAAATTACATGGAATAAGGAAACTTCCTGGGTCTCTGAGTTTTGGTGGAACTTTATTTTGGATCATCGTTGAACTTTCATTGCTTAGGAAAGCGGCAGAAATTTGTTCAATTTTATGTTTGTTGCTTATGAGTTCTTTGAGAAATTTACCATAGTTAGGCATTCCGGCTAAGACGTCGACAAGAGGCACGTTGATTCGAACGGCTCAGATCATGTCAAGAAATTTTCCGTATTGGGCCTCCATTTTCTCTTTTCTAAGGCGTTGAGGATACGGGATTTTTGGTTTGTATAGTTTGGGTAACGATGTTCCTTTGATTGGTTTTGTAGGTCTAGTTTTTGGTTGTGGTGTAGGTTCATCGTCTTCATCATCGCTATCGAAGTTGATAGGGTTTTCGGATTTATTTTGTTGATCGTTCGGGTTATCCTGTGGATTATAGGATTTACCACTTCTTGTGAATACGGCATTCACATGCTCATTACGAGCTTGTGGTGGTTGGTAAGCTTTAAAGTTGCCACCTCTTGGGTTTGGTTGAGTGTTGCTTGGAAGAGATCCGGAAGGTCGACCAGATTGCTTGTCAACGAGTCTGTCGAACTTAGTCTCGAGATTCTGGATTGAAGCTTGATGATTTTTAACTACTGTTTCGAGTTGAGTTTTGAGGTCCATGCATGTTTCTTTGACAAAAGCGTTAGTTGATTGTTGAGATTTCATGAAATCGTTGAATTGTTTTTGAAGATCGTACGGTTTATCATCGGTATTGGATCGGTTGTTGTCTCGATGGTAATCATTCCATCTGCTTGAACGCCAATTATCACGATTCGAGTCTCGGTCGTGGTAATCTTTGTAAAAACGAGTCTTACGGAAAGTTTGCATGAATTTAGCTTCTTCTTCACGAGACATGGGCATTTCATCATCGTCAAGATTGGGTGTTGGTTGTTTAGCTCGAGATTGGAGTTCTTTGTACTGAGCATCCATTTTTATGGTCATGGCATCTATTCGGGCCATAATTTTGTCAGTATCGGAATTACTATTACCTTCATCGGCGAAAGCAACAGTTTTCTTAAGAGATGATTTGGTTTTTTGATTTTAGCCTAATCGAGATTAAGTAAGACTTTATCTTCGAGAAGCTGATAAGCTTGATTTGGGTTTTTATAGAGGAAAATACCACCAGCTGCGGCATTTAGAACTTCTTGGGTTATTTCGCTGAGACCATGATAAAAGATTTTGATAATATTGCCTTTGGAAAGGTTATGACCATGGCAGTTTCGGAGAATTTCCTTCATACGAAACCAAGCATCAGTTAGAGATTCGTTTTCATGTTGAGAAAAGGTACAGATTTCCCCGAGGAGTTAGTCAAAAAGAGATGGGGGAAAGAATCGGCTAATGAAAGCAGTTCGAAGTTCATCCACATTTCGATAGTTCCTTCGTTGAGTTCGTCCAGCTGTTTTTGCTTCTCCAGTGCGTGATAGGGGAAATATCATCAGGCGGACAACTTCATTCTCGGTATCTTTATATTTAAACATATTGCAGATTCCGAGGAATTCATGAATGTGTTCATGAGGATCGGGTTTGGTTCTACTCGTCACATTTGGTTTCATTTGACGAGAGGTCAATGGTTTACCCTTTTAATAGAAATTCGTTTGCGGTTTCAGGGATATTGATCGCGGAACCGAGAGTTTAAGCGACAACATGGTCGGCAGCCCACATGGGTTCATCATCCATTGGATCGTAATTTCGAAGAATATCAAGAAAGTGACGAAAGTAATTGATGTCGAGAATTGACGGATAGACAATTCTCGGGTGTTGAGGTGGATTGTTTCTTTGATCGTATGGAACTCTTCTGTTTCGTCGACGAAGTCTTCGATTCAGAGTACGTTCAGGTTCAGGTAAAGGTTCAACAAGTTCAGAATTGGAAGCACGTGTATGCATCCAAAGGAGAAATTTGTTTGGGTCAGTTTGCCAGAAAACTGTACGGTGATTTTTGAAAAAGAGGGGGAGTTAAAGTAATTTTCCAGAGTTGACTACAGAATAGCTTAAAAATCCCCGGCAGCGGCGCCAAAAACTTTGATGTGTTTCAAAAGCTTTAAATTTATAATGACTGAAAATACCAATTTTATTATAGGAAAACACACGGGTAAAAGTATAACCCACGTATGTAGTATAATCTTTTTAGGTAAGACCAGGTCGTCCATAGGGATTTGAGTAGTATTCAAATAATCAGAAAAACGAACTTTAACAATTTTGTAAATAACTTTTTACTAGTAATTATAAAGATGACTACTCGAATAGTTGAAAATACTTCATAAGTGTTGGAAATGATTAAGACCTCGAAGATGGAACCTTAACTTATAAAAAGGATTTCTCATCAGAAAACGTTTTCACAAATTAACCTGATTTAACTCAAGACTTATATTTAATTGACTAGACCAAATGTGTCACTCGAATAATCCGGCAACTATTATATCAAAACTTATTTTGTTTATCAGCTTACGAAAGTGAATTTCTCAACACAAACATTAATGATCATAGACAAATCTTTAAAACCACATAGACCATAACGGGTCTTTCGACCTATACCGATATGATTATATAATCTAAGATTGATAATTAAAAACTGATATGATAAGATATAACAGGATCGGAACATAAGCTTGAGATTAACAGGATCAAGATCATACCAAATACTAATTTATTATCATAATGTCACCGAGTAGTCATGAGAGATTTAGCCTCTCATGGCTATGAGGTTCATAACATAAGACGATTCAACATGAACTTCCATTATTCCAATATACTAATATGATAATTCTACTTCGTTCTTGATTGTTTGATCTTGAATCTTCAAAAGGGTGTGGTGTTTATGGTGTTTTGGTTATTTGGGTGGAATGGATGAAGATTTGTTGATGAGATGATTGAGGAATGAAGAGAGGAATGATTTTTGGGATGATTTGAGAGTGAAAATCCGTCCTTTATTTATAGGCTAAAAATAGGTGAAAAGTGCGGCGCACTAAGATTTTTGTGCGGCGCACATTGGGTGTTAATGAACTTGCATTTAATTCTTCGTAGTTGGATAGGAAGTGTGGCACACACTTTATTTTGTGCGGCGTACTTGGGGTATTAATGCACTTCTTTGACTAAGCTTTAATTACTTCTGACTTTGGGGAGAAGTGCGGCGCATAATGGCAAAGTACGGCGTACTTGGCATGTTTTGAGAGGAAGTGTGACGCACTACTGATAAGTGCAGCGCACTTGCAGACTTTTCAGCTTGAGATGTTATTCTTTTCTTGTATCTTGATTTCCAATATGTGTAAACACTTGCCTTTTTATCTTGAGATGTCTTCTAGTAAACCTGCAAGCAATTCATGTTATTAAGTATCGAAAGTTCATGAGAAATGATTAAATTTATACAAATAACGCCACCTAAAACATGTATAATTTGGGCGTTATCAGTGTTCATTCACTATGCGTGAGACCTAGTGTCATAATGCACACGTTCTCAAATTGGACGAATTGAATCGTGTTAAGAAGGAAAGATCCCTAAACATGCCCACATGACACTAGTTGTTTATGTTGGGAAGTTCTCACGTCATACGGATATTTATACGGCTAGAAATACGTGAGCATATGGGGTCATACACGTATACACATAGATACAACTATATTAGCATATATGATAATATAAGTGTATATTTATTATATATTAATAATCTAACGATAAAACTTAACGGTCGTTAAAAAGTTCATTTACGAATAATTAATGTTAACCCCTTAATTAATATGTAATGTACATATTTAATAGATAAGTCAAAAAGTCAAACTTGGGGGGGCTTTTTTTGCTTGAGGGGGGCCGGCTAGAGTAAGGATCAAAGGGGGGAGGGATTAGTGAAAGTTTAAGGTAACGTATACCCTAAGAAATTGTAGCTTCTTCGATTTTTCAACTCTCTATCGAATCAGAGAGGCCCTTCTTGTAAGCGCCGCTAATACTGAACTATATACATAAACGGGATTGGAGGTATAGCTAAGTTATCATGATTCTATAGATATCTGACTATTTTTGTGTAATTCCCCCCCCCCCCCCACCCCGCCCCCCCCCCCCCCCCCCCCCAGGCGTCGATGGATCTGCATATCACACGCAGTTAACTTCATAATGTGTGTCAGAGTGTAGAGAGACTTGATTACATTCATATGAGATTAAACTGTGACGTGAGTTTGGCGGATATACAAACAATGAGTAGTGATGTATCTCAATCTCGTGTGTGATTCTCAGATCAATATTGTGATGTATCGTCATACAGAGAATGATCTGGGATTCCGTTGATCTGCAGAAGAGTTACACGATCTTAGTAGATTTCCATATATAAACTAGAGACCTAGAGACAGTCTAATAGCAATGTCTCTACATGCTTCCTCTTAGATCAAGACCATTAATCCTCACACTACAATATCTATTCTATAACACGCAAAGTACTTACACGCTCGATCTCGCTCAAGGCCTGCCTCGAGTTATCTATCACCCGCCCTATATCCACACGTCGGATCTCTACGTATTCCTGACCCCATGAACACATCGAATCAAATGTGATTGTTCAAAGGAACACAATAACCTAGATGGGTGTTTTGTTTATGCCGGTGAAGTATAGGATAGAAAAAGGAGAATAGAAGATGAGAGTTAGAGAAGAGAGTTTGGCAAATGTTTGACCAAAATTTATGTGATGATCTTATCCATATTATTTATAACATTAAAATTGATATTATCACCTCCTTAAAACACCTCATAAGGGCCGGGCCCAGATGGGATCTTCTAAATTGGCACCCGTTTGTTTTTCTAAGTCCAATTTAACTATGTACTTACCTTAGTTATTACTAACCGATAATGATCCCGAGGTTACGTTAGTTACTTTTTATATCCCGTAAATACAATAATCTACGAATATAGAGTCGGCACCTTAGTGTATATGTTGTGGTGACCTATTAGGCTCAATTGTTTCTAGCCGTATATTATTTATTATGACATGAGCATACTCCAACAGCTTCCACTTGCGCACGTCATAATAATCAAGTAATAATACAAGCAAAGGTTAGCGTTAGCAACACGCCAATGCCCCCAGAAACATATGAGGATTGTTTCTTAAACATCTCATTTTAAATATACATGAGACTACTAGCAGGTCAAAGTTCAATGTTCCTAGCATGATAAACATGTTTGGTACAAGACATTAACTTTTTAGAAATACCAACTAAGTTATCATCTGAATGAATCTTTGAGAATACTTGTTTCAAAACTTACAAGCAGTGAAGGTTTTGAATCATACGATGATTGTCATTTTGTATATGTACGTTCAAGTGCTAATAATACTGGCATCGCCACAATACATTACATAGGTTGTTTGGAGCAAGTAAAAGCCACCTATATAAGACAATCTTCTTAATAGCTTCCCAAACTATGAAGTATTCTTTTTTTAATGAATAGTGCAACAATCTTTCAATCAAGCAGATCTAGTCAGCAGTATTAGCATTTATGATGAAATCCTACTATGACTAGGGTTGAGAATCATCTCAATCAAAATAAGCATTAGTGTATAATAAACTCAACACTAATCTCCGTATTAAAATCCGTAAACGATGAACATGTCTTTAGTCCTTTGCAGGCCGTTTAAAATGTTCATTCAATAGTAGTCTAATGACTTTCACTTAGTTACTATGGTTTTCAGTTCATCTTGCATTCATGCAAGTGTTACAATTATCCTAATACATATCATGACATACATAATGAAACCTTTTAGCTAAACTAAATGTTTTCATGCATGTGTTCAACTCATTAGGTGAGATAGAACTTTGAGTCTTGCTCAATGATGTGTCATATTGTGTTAGACTTGTTAATTGCATATGTTTATCCTAATAAACATTTGTTCTAAGGTTGTATGTTTTATTTCGTATATCTCTTGATAGAAACATTATTCCAAACTAAGGATTAAAATCAAGCTTAGGTGAAATATTATTTCTAATATGTTGAAAATATATGAGATATAATAAAAAAACATAATGCTCTGACTAGCTTTAAGGCGTACTTAGGAGTTATCTTTGTTTCAATCAAAATCAAATTATTGATTTAAACTTAAGATTCCAGCTCCTAGATGCATGCTCTAATCCACACTTAGATTTTTGCAACCTGTACATTTTCTAAAGATAATTTTGATTAAAAACCCTTTTGATTACACAATATCCTCGCAAAGGTAATCATTCAAGAAGGAGTTTTGACATCCAATTGCCATATTTCGTATTCATGAAATCAAGTATGGTAATTACTATCTTTATTCATTTAACACTCTCAAGGAAAAAAAGCTTTAATCATAGTCAATCGCTTGAGTATAAGTAAAACCCTTACCACAAGGCTTGCATTTAAATGTGTGTACATATTTATCCCTATTAGTCTTCTCCTAGAAGAACCAATTTAACCCCTCATTCTTACTGATTGGTGGAAGATCAATCAAATTCCAAAAATGATTTTTCTTTCACAGACTACATCTTAACATTTATTATGTCGTTAGCTAGTGCATTCAGAAGGTTTGTAAGAAGAGACTTTCTCCAAAAACATATGCTCCCACTTGCTTTGTGTACGAGGAGACTTTCTCCAAATACGCAGCAAGTTGAGTAACAATAAAATTATTCTCATTTGGGAGGTATAATATTTACTGACAGCTCTTGACTCTAGTTTGCTAATAACATGCTTAACATGATCTCAACAAATTCAAAACTTTAGTTAAGACTTAATGGGAGTCTTCCTATTCCATAACCTGATGGTGTCTTAGTTACCTTCTTGGTTGGAACCATATTGAGTAAACACGTGGCTTTACTCAATTTGTGTTATCCTTGATAAGATTAGAGGTAGGGTAGCTAAAGTTATCAAAAATCAAACAATATCAACAGAGTTTGATTTTACACATCAG
>BQNB010007905.1:33079-91864 GCA_026074375.1 Tanacetum coccineum | reverse complement strand
ACTATCAATCTACTATTTAATCCCAGTTCATTACTAAATCACTGGGGTGTAGCTAGCCCATGAGCAACAATGGTTTGTTTTAACAATAAACTAATTGAAATTGTTGTTTACGTTATCGAGACCCAACCAAATGACTTGCCTGTGGTCTGTGGATTACAAATAATATATGGATCTAGTTATTCACATTGTAGGTCTCATCTTTTGGTAATATCGTGCTTGGTTTATTAGTAATATTGCAAATCTAATCATTTATTTTCTATGACAGGGCATTGTCATGATACCTGGAATAACATCTAATTGTGCTAGGATAACCATCATAAAATAAGTTAGTGGTGTCATTAATCCACGAAGGTGAGAATACAAATTCAGTTTATAACATAATACTCAATCGGTCATATAAAGTTTTATCGTTTATACTTTTGACACATATAATTTTGTACTAAATATTCACTAAAAACGTGGGGTGATTTTTCTTTTTGCCAATTTTAGAAATATTTTGACTTTTCTAATTAAAAATAATTTAAAAAACCTAAAAAAGAAAATATAATTAAAAAAGATATTACTAAATTTAGTATGATATGATTTTTTTGAAATACGAATACCTCACTTGACGTTTTCCTTTGTTATATAAAATATTAATTAGCATATCTAGTTGGTATGCTTAATGCGAATCCACATACATGTAGCAAGATCAATGGTGTATGTTAAGATGAATCCACATGTCTAACAAAGTAACAATAAATACCAACGGGCCTCTGGTCTAATGGTATGGAGGTTTTACCTTCCTATGTAAGGTCTCAAGTTCGAGTCTTGTCTAGGGCGATAGGGTTTCATCCCGTGTGCGTAAAGGGAAGAGTGCTATTGCCTTATGAGCTAGACCCAACCTGGTTGTGTGAGCTCGCTACGCCTTCTGGGCTAGGGGCCATGTAGCCCGTTAAAAAAAAACAAAGTAACAATAAATGAAATATGCATATACTCCCTCCGTCCCAAAATTATTGTCCCCCGACAAAAAACACACAGTTTAAGAAAAATGCATTTATTACTGCTTTCTCTTTCTTACTTTTTGATAGAATGACAGTTTTACCCTTAACTAATTAATTAAAGTCTTCTTTAAAGTTTGTAATAATAATTTCAAACAAGGGTAATATATTAAACTTGATCAAACTTCTCTATTTTTAGTAGTTGACAATTAAATTGGGACATCTCAAAAAGAAAACGTGAACAATAAAAATGGGACGGATGGAGTAATCAGTTATCCCAATCATTTTTCAATTCGAGCAATTGTTTAATCAAAGAAATATAATGCAAAATTTCTACCAATATGTATGCATATCTTTTCATATAAAGTTGTTGGATGCGTATCAACTTTTGGGAGAGGATACAGTGAGAACATAAAATAAAATATAAAGAATGAAAAATATTGTTAACCACTTATTTTAAATAAAAAAATGAAAAATTCATGAGAGATGCATATTTTTTAAATACATTTGACATCTGCGATGTGGTTAATTTTCATCTTTCTCATTTTATTTTTATTTCTTATTATCTAACTTTTACTCATTAACTTCTAGACTGGAAATAAGATAAACCCAAAATAATTTAAGAAAGAGGTATATCTAAAATGGTCAATAATTAAAAAATTAGTTCACAAAGTAGTCATTTATTTTATTTTTTTAAGAGTTAATTTCATAATTCGTCCCTAAGGTTTGTCGGGTATAACGGATTTAGTCCCTCCGAAACTTTTTTAACGGATCCAGTCCCCAAACTTTTGACCCGTATCGGGTTTAGTCCCTCTGACTAACTTTTGTTAGTCAATCCCGTTAAGTTGGCATAAGTGGGGGGTATTTTCGTCCGTTCCTATCTTAATTTTTTTATTATTAGTATTTTTATTTCATTTTATTATAATTTTTTTATTTTATTTTTATTTTTATAAATCATTCTATTTTTATTATCAATAAAACTCACCACTCACTTTTAAAAACCAAATCTAAATCCCATTTGTTTCATCTCCTTCCTGTTCTTCTTTTTCTTCCTAAAATGTAGCCACAAACCAAAAATAGTACACAACTTCAGTTTGCAACATACACATCTGATTCGCACAAAAAGATGTATTTCATCTTTCAAATTCTTCAAACTTGTTCCAATATCAAACCCCATTTAATCTTCATCCTTTTTAACACACAGAAATTATAACTCATCTAATTTAAAGTTTTAAACTATAATATAATCCAAACACCCCTTTCAATTAAACACAAGATCTGAGATTAATATCCCCGATTCAAACAAGATCTGGAAAAAAAGGTGTTGATGAGTGATGGCTGACGGGTTTGGCGGTGGTGGCTCGGCGATAGTGGTATGTGTGTAGGATGACGAGATCATCTTCCATCCATCTTCCACTCACCCAAAACCCAGTTTACAAGATCAGACTTAATTACATCGAAACCACAATATCCAGATCCCACATCCATCAAAATAACAACCACACAAGAAAATCCAACAAAAACAAAAACATTAAAACAAAACCCAGATTCACATCACTTCACAATCAAAAACCTCAAATCATTACCATCCCACACGTCACAAACAAAACCATAACCTATATCCTATCATAACAAAAAAAAATCATACTCACACTACCCAAATCAATCCCCACATCAACACAAACAATGACCCATAACCTTCAACAAAACATCATTCACATCACAAACCAAAATCCAAACCAGCATCCAACGACTACAACTTCGACGACGGTATCAGTGGTTATTAACCACGGTATCACAAATCCACAAAAAAAAACAACTCATACCGAAACCCAAATCACAATGACCAAAAGGATGTTGTCATGCTTAGATCTAAACATACCACAAGCATCTCAAATCCAAAATAAAGGAGGCGGATGAGATGTAAAGAGTGGGAGATGAAAAACAGGAGTTTCAGTGGTTTCTTCGTTGGTATGACGTCGGTTTCTAATGAGGTGTTAAGGGGCTTGTGCTTGATTTGGATGAAAAGCTGAAAACTCGATGTGGTTGTGGATGGTTGGGACTTGGGAGTGTGGTCTGTGTGTGTTTATGAAATTGAAAGAAGCATGTAAAAGAAATTAGGCATAAGTTCTTATAAAGAAGAAGGGTTTTTTTGGATATGCGAAAAGACACAAGTACCCTTTCATGTGCGTCTCACATGACCAACTTAACGGTCAAACTAACAGAAAAATTGGTCAAGGGACCAAACCCGATACGGGTCAAAACCATAAGGAGAGGATCCGGGAAAAAAAAAGTTTAGGGACCAAATTCGTTAAACCCGACAGACCACAGGGACCATTTATGCAATTAACTCAATAAAAAATAAATCTTTATTGAACTTTTGCATGCAAGTGCAAGCATAGATTTTTGAATTTTAGCACAAATGAAAAATATATCCTCATTTTTATCTATTTACTCTCACCACCTAAATTCCCTCACATATACCCACACTATTCACTACTTACCACTGCTCGGGTGCTCCACCAGCAATGCTCGACCACTCCACCACTTCTTTACTGCTCCGCCACCATTGCTCGACTACTCTGACACCATTGCTCGTTTCCTCAAATTTTTTTCATCGAAATTAGCGAATTTAAAAAATACCTTTTCGACTATTAATCATTACAAAAAGTGATGGCACTATATAATCATATATAGTCTGTCGTTAAGATAACAAACGTAATTATTCTTTTCAATAAGAAATCTTTTTGACATCAAATCGTTAGCAGCAATGTATACAAACCAAACACAAGCACAAATCCTCACGTTTCAAAGTCAAACGAATCACAAATTTAATTTACTTTTTCTACTTCTCTTTTTTCTTTAACAGCAACACATGCGCACACGCCGGGATCTGCTCTAACCGCCTGAAAGATCCTCAAATCTTTCTCTCAACCGACTGTGCACACGCCGGATCTGCTCCGACCGCCGAAAAGATCCTCAAATTTTTCTCTCAACCGACTGTGCACACGCGGATCTGCTCCGACCGCCGGAAAAATCCTCAAATCTTCTCTCAACCGACTGTATTTCTTAAATGTAACTCGCGGATCTGCTCCGTCCCATCTTATTTGTTAAATTGAGTGCACACCCAACAAAAGTAGCAAAAAGCAGAGTGCATACCATAAGTGATGTAGTTGTTACAATGTTGAAGCTAATGATAAAAGGAGAAAGGGAAACAATGTATACTTCCTTCGGGAATCAATGACCTTGTATTATCTGTAGAAATAGGCCAGTTGTAAAAATCCACCATCTTCATATGTTTCTCATCCTCTGTTTCTCTTCTCTCTCTAAGAAGTTGAAGAAGATGGTCATTTGATGCACTCTAAAAAGTTTTAAAATTTGGCTTTTGGTTTCCTAAAAGACTCTTTGATATTGTTTGTTTTTGACTTAATGTATTGTCTAGAGACAAAATAAGATGGAAACAAGATAGGTGGATATTTCTTTTTAACTTATTGCAGCCATAATTCCTGAGTGTGAAAGGATTTAGAAAAGATGGTCTTCTACATCTAGGACACATTTTTACATATTTACCCCTTTCTTCTTCATTGTCTTTTTTACCTCAAAAACAAAAACCCACTTCACTCCATCTGCTGTTCTATCCACCGACTACATCTTCGACGCCAACGTTCAACAATTGTCCCCTCCACTTCACTCATCTTCCCACCAAAGTTTAGTCTCTCGTCATTCTTTCTTGCTCGGCGACCTTTTTCTCGCCGTTTCTTCTCGTCGGCGACTTTCTTACCGTGTCTCCTTGCCGGCGACGCTCTTGCCGTTTCCTTCGCCGCCTCTAGTTTCTGGTGCCTTCGATGTCTCCATGTTTTTTAAAATGGGGTTTCTTTGTTTATAAAAAATTGATTTTTAAATTGGGTTTGATTTAACTAGGTGGACATAAAATTTAGATAAACATTGTTTGATTCTTTCTATAAATTTAGGCTCTTCAAAAAAAGTTGCAATTGGTGGATTTGATATCAAGGTAGAGATTGATTGGGCTTGTTGCAGGTAGATGAAGTATTTATTTTGGATTAAAGGGTAAAAATGTCATTTCATGACATCTATTAAGAAAAAAAAGAAACACAATTTATCACCTATTCCTTTTAGTAAATGTGATATTCTTTTGAGCCAGGATTCTTCTACAAAAAAGGAAAAAAAAAAGAAACACAACCTTTGTTTCCTATAGGATATCACCCACCGCCCTACTTTTGTCCTTAACCAACCGTCTCATTTTTATTGTCTTCTTTTGACTTTTTTAAAGTCTTTTTTTTGCAACTTTGATATTTAATATTTTTGTTTGTTTTATATAATATTGATGAAAATTTTACCAATGAAAATACATTTAAAAACTAGTTGATTCATATATTTTACATTAAGTATTATATAAACAAAAATATTTAAGATCAAAGTTGAAAAGGTTTGACTTTAAAAAGTCAAAAGTGGACAATAAAAATAGGACGGAAGGTAGAATTTAGATATAAATATTATTTTTAATGTTATCCTACAACTTCTAACACCATTTTCTTGTATACATGTGTGTTTGTTTTGAAGATTTTGGATTAAATAATAGATTAGATACTGATTATGGATGTTCATTCGGTGGGATAATACAGAACTAATGTATAAAGTGGATTTTGATGTTTCTAGCGGGCCTCAAAAAATTAAGTTTTTTTTTTGAACGGCAACTTTATTAAAAAAAACTAGCAAGGAGCTAGAAAGACATTACAAAGAAATAAGATAGGGGTTTTTTAACCAATACTCCCAAGAAAAAACCATATTACATCTACTAGAACACCATAAAAAGGACCAAGAAACAATGTCATCAAAAATCGTCGAACGATTAGGAGGCGAAGCGTCAAAGACCACTGATTTCGAGAGCCTCCAAATCCGCCACCAAGCGACATAAAAAAAAATTCTAAAATAGACTTGAGACGGAAGAAAGACGAAAGGATAAGAAACCAAGCATCCCAATCCGAGAAAGAAACAATCTCCTGCCAATCATATACCACACGACATATTTTACGAAGAAAACCGAGCCACGGCACATCGAAAGGAAACATGCTGTATTCCTCCATAGCGCATTACAAGAGGGACACAGATGGGAATCCAACAAAACACCTTACGCGATATGATTGTCTCTAGTAAGGTAAACCTATCAGACACGAGCACGCCAAGAAAAAAACATTAAACTTTAATGTTTTAGGGGAATGAATTTTACCCATCTCGTCTGCAACTCCGACGAAGGGAGAAACAAGTCATCAATAAAGTTTTTGATGACTTTAACCTTGACTCCATCTCCGACAAATAACAAGTTCCAACTATCTTTGGAATGACGATTATTGAGGACAACACGTGGTCATAATTGAAGCTAGGTCATCCCACTGCTGCCGCTCAGCTCCATCCGAAGTCCGTGCGGATAAAGAAGCTGGTGAGACCGATGAACGACTCCCATTTTATTAGCCATCATACAAATTCCTTATTCCAATTCTGAGAGCAAACAATACGGGGGAAAAATCGAACACAAAGTGGGGCTCAGCTAATCAATATATCATACAATAAAAACTAGTACAAGAACCCGTCCCATTCCGCTTCTTACAATGCGAAGAAAAATCAAAACCTGAATTCTTTCATAGACTTTTACTTCACGTATAATCAGAGCACCAAATCGAGGGTTGATCGGTCACATGATGACAAACTTTGAGCCATAAATCGCTTTGAATTAACTTTACACCATAAAAGACGGGTCATCGCCAGAAATGATGCGCCACATCCACTTCAACAAAAGAGCACTGATCAACGCGAAAAGAAACTTGAGACACCAAGACCACCGTTTAGTTGGACGCTTAAGGAATTGTCCCAAGATACCCACGAATCTTTCTATCCGTAAGAATCAACACCGTTTTTGACAGAACTTATACGGATATGATTCATAGTCTTTCACACGCCCTTTTGGAACCGTAAAGATTGACATATAATAATTGGTGTGGCCCCAAAGAAGGGATTTAAGAAGGGTCAAATTATGTAGCCTATGGGAAAGGGTTTTAACCTTCCATTTAGATAACTGGGCTTGGAGTTTGTTCACCAAGCCAACCCAAGCCGACTTCCGAGACATACACTCCCAAACCGTCACACCAAGATAAGTAAAGGAGTGTATCAAAACTGCCACACCGATCCTATTCGCCGCTTGCACAACAACATTATGAGAAAACACCGCACCAAGACTTGGCTCTTAGCAAATGTTGATCTTAAGGACCCGACGTAAGATGGAAGCTAATTAGAACTTTAACAAAATAGGTTAAGTTTGTTCGGACCACTCTCAAAATGAACATGGCATCGTCAGCATAAAAAAAGATGAGAAATATTAACGAGCAATGCAAGTGATAATCCTTTTTCCTTTTATACAGCCCTTCATCTACAACACGGGGAGAAAGAGATAGGTACGGACTGCCATTTATATGATTGAATTAGATAGGGCAACACGAAATCACACTGGTTCGCTTATTTTTATTTTTTTTTTTTTTTTGTTTTTTTTTTTTTTTTTTTTTTTTTTAACCACAACAAAAAGGGAACTCGGAGTTGGGCTACCATTAACAATATGGAGCCATGAGGAAGTAAAATGTACCACGGATCACCTACACAATTCGGCCCAATCCACAAACGCTTGATAGAATATAAGAGTTATCAACCGAAACAGAATCACGCTCTTAGCAAAATCAACTCTTAAAAAAACATAGGTGGGTTGCTTCGTTTTTCTCTATACACCAGTTTATCATCTCATTTTTAGATAAAAGGATACGTCCAATATTTGTCTATTAAAACAAAGGGCCGATTGCAGTCTCGGAAACTAAATCGGATATAACAGTAGACATAACGTTAGTAAGACTTTCGTGGTCACCTTATAATCGCATCCAATCAATCTGATTAGGCCGAAATTCATTTAACGAACTTAGCATCATTAACTTTAGGTATTAAGGCGATGATAGAAGAGTTACACCCCTGGGGAAACGTACCAGACATTAATTATTAGTCGTATCCGCTTCGCAAAAATCTGTACGACTAGATCAATACTTTCTAAAAAATTCTTAACGTATAACCATCGGGGCCAGGAGATTATTCTCGCCACAGAGTTCCAAACAGCACTCACGAATTAGTCCCTTTGATATGCCCTATCAGCTCATTCACCTGATCCGAAGATAAACCGATTAT
The DNA here is from genome assembly GCA_026074375.1 of Tanacetum coccineum. NCBI lineage: Eukaryota > Viridiplantae > Streptophyta > Magnoliopsida > Asterales > Asteraceae > Tanacetum > Tanacetum coccineum. The sequence continues at coordinate 83,648 of BQNB010007905.1, read as the reverse complement.
ATAAAAGGTGGGCATTAAGTTTGAGTACGAATCATGACCCGGTTGCTGAAATCGAACTTCAAAGTGATTCTAATTGCCCTACCTTCACAAATAACTCGGATCAGTACACCAAGTGCCTCAAACGAAAACACCCGAATCGACAACTGAACCTTTCTTTTAATAATACCATGAAAGAATTTAGAATTCTCTCTCTTCGATAGCCAATTTGTTTTAGATTTTTGGGTACAGATCTCTTAACCTTCTAAAGTTAATATCTTGCAGCGTCGGTTGAGTCCATCGATTGAGAAGGATGTCATCAGAAACATTTCCCCTTTCACAGTCTTTAGCAATAGAGATCAATCATTCTGTTGGGATTCTGTTGCGTTTTGAAGATGAAACTTTTATCTTTAACCATAAAACGCAATAATAGACTTAAGGTCTTGCATTTTCTTCTTGAAACCTAACCATTAGAATTGGAGTAGAACTGCGAATAAAAGACAACCACGCATGCTTCCCCATCGAATCAAATAACCTCCATCACTTAAAACCAAGATTGAATGAACGAAACGGCAGTGGACATACAAAAATCAGACAAAAAATTCTCTTAAAAGAATTAGGTCGATGATTCGGACAGTGACGTCTAGACACAAAGCTGAAAATTGAGGGATTAAAGCGAGATAATACCTTCTCGTAACAAAAAAATGCGATCCTAATTTATCATTTTAGAGGATGGATGGATGCGAGCACATGTATAAACGAGTACCCTTCCAACTTGACATCCACCATGACAGAGACACAAAAAACCCGATCAAACACGTTGCACTAGAAACATTGAAAGAGAACCAAGTCTGTCATCCTAGTCCGAACGTCATTAAAGTACCTTTATAATAGCTTCGCGTTCCATCTCCGTACAAGATTAGTATAAAAAGCCCAATAGAGCCCTTTTGCTACCCAGGTGTTGAGGGCGTAAACGCCACCAAAGAAATCTTGACATTACGTCTGGTAACATTGTGCCGTAAATCGCTATAAAATTATCATGAAATAGTAGAGCCATCTTTCTTGAAGATAGAGCTCCCAATACAAAGAATACCACCAGCATTCCTACTGAGTCACTGGCAACCAAAAATCAAAGTTTGAATTTCCTCCATAGGGACTTACGTCCATATTATGAGAAAAATACAATCCTCTTTGTCTCTTGCAACGCTAAAAAATTGAATTATGCTGCCCGACAATTTTAACTCCTAACCACTCCTTTTTCGTATTGTGCCCAAGACTTGAATATTGACGAGCAAGTATATTCATTTAAAACACATCTTCATCTCCTTATGACGCCATTAATGACGTTCCATATCTTTCAAAACCCATCCAAAGTATAACCTATAGAATGTACCACACCGAACCATGTCATCCAAAATGTAAGAATATGGATGACACCGTTATGAACTTTTTGTGAAAAGGAAGAAATGATTTCTCCATTAAAGGAGTCATGACTCACTGTGAATGGTCCATAACCTTTGCCATCCACCCTAGGCTTATACCATGTCTTCTCCATTAGTAGGACATCTTCACAAAATTCACCAACATTAGCGTTTTTTGTGCGTCACAGAAGTTTTAGGGGGTAAACCAGGTGGATGCGAAATTATAGAGGTACTCGCATCACGAACGCCTTGTGCGGGTAGTTTATTCAATAATCATTAAAAATCCCAAAGGGTCCTTGATGGATGTTTGTCCGTCTCCTTACCATGACCTATTTCACATTACATTCATCCACATTATCACTGAAAATTGGTCTCGGACAACAACATCCACATTACATTCATCAATCTGACTCGACATAACTATTATGCGCTCCAATCATTAGAATTTTTGCGCCATGGCTTTGGATTCGTAATCAGAGTATAATCAGAATCTTAGGTTCAAGCAAAACTCGTATTCCAAAGTAAAAAGTTCTTCGCCCGAGACACTAACACCTTGCCTTTAAAATCACTTGAATGTCTCATTTTAGATTCTGTTGTTTTGTTAAGATGCAAAACCGCTTACGAGCAAAAGCGGAGCCAAAATTATCTCTGATATCCAAAGATCGCCCCCATTTGTTACCATCTTGCAATGTCTTCTCTGAGACCAAACATGAAGTTGGGATACCTTCATTGTACCCATCCAAACAATCACGTTCTTCATAACACAAATCATTCTAGGCATTAAGAGGCGTATACAGAAACCAAGATGTTAACGCATTCAATGATCAAAAACTTTTGCTTTAGTACCCTCGTTATCCAATTCTATCAACACCATAATCACCTAAATATGACAGCTTCACATGCTCATAACCTTTCCTAGCTAAAATGAATCCGTATAGGTTAGGAATGGAGTTAAGATCTTTCACTACGCCCCATGACATGACATGAGAGGGTCTTACGTTTCACAAAACAAGAATCATCCCATAAACCAACGCCGGTGAGGAAGATACTAGGAGCAACAGAGGCATTCAATGGTGGAAAGTGTCTTTAGCAGCAGATAACAAATACCTCCCAAATGTAGACCATGCGCATTGGATTGAGAAGGCACGATGGTTTTACAGGTTTGTTTGCAGTTCAAAAGGGCTAACATTGGGCATGGAGATGAAAACGACAATCCATATCGTACAAGTTTTTCAAACAATATCGATCTAATGTAGTTAACACGAATAAACATGACAAAAAGCAAAACGTTTACCTGCTTTGGATCTACGATTAGGTATAAAAATCGTGCTATCACCTTCTCATACCCCTCGCTAACCTTCCAAAATCCCTATTGACCAAGATTATCAGGAAAATTGGTTACAAAAATAGATTTATGAAATACGATCAGCTTGGTCTTCATTAGAAAGTTGGACAGGCATGGTGACCAAACCTTAAAAAGAAACAGCAGACGACAAAACCTTAAAAAAAAAGATTGAAGGGAGATCAAGATAAAAAAGGATTGAAAAGAAAAACAGATCAGGGTTTCAATGACAAGGAGATTAATAGGCAACGGAAACGGAGTCTATTGATTTAAAGAGGTGCATAAACAAATCTAAATTTCAATAACACATGATGAGAAACGCATAACACTGCTTCGATATGAGATTCAATCATAATCAATGATTGATTCCCAATTTTCAGTGGGTATATAACAGGATTCAAACAAAAGGGAAGAAGGAATTTAGATTGTTAATTTGTGGATTTTGAAAGCCATCTTTGTTAGAAGATGTTTATCAATTAGGGTTTTTGAATTACCTCAAAAAATTAAGTTAATATAACTACTACGCATTGCCTTTCTCAAGTGTTATATAAGTCACCTCTCACAAAACAATGCTGAATGAGTAAGAATTTTTTTTTATTCGACCGGAATTGACCCGAATTTTTTACAGACTATTACATGACCTACTATAATATCGATAGTGCACACCCTGTTTCAATATCCTAAATCCGCCACTAGGTACGGGTTTGGTTTGTTTGAAAATTCAGTGAGTGTTTGTAAATGGAATGACCCTCTTTTACTAGTGAGTGTTTGTAAATGGAATGACCATCTTTTACTGTTGGCAATAGCAAAATGAGTTCTCATTATTTGATGTGACAAAGAAAAATGAAACCAAGATTAAACAATATGAATAATTGCTCCTTTTTAGCCGGATGTACGAGCTTCATAATGTAAAAAAAAGTTGGCTGGATTATGGGATGTTGACGGAATCTGAAAATGAGGAAGATGATAAAATTAGGTACAAAGTTAGGTGGGAAGGTAGGTGGTGTAGTAAAAAAAGAAAGAGTTATAATAAATGAGAGTATAATTGACATTTTACAACTATTATAATTTTATCATAGCAAGAGAAAACATCAAATCATTTGTATTTTTATTATTAAAAAAACACGTGTCAATCATAATGGTGATAAAGCAGTAGAGAGGTAAAGATTGACCATTTTAAAAAGAAGAGGTTCAAAGTGGCTATTTCATTGAAATGTCAAATGTATTTGATCTTTTTTGAGAATTTTCTCCAATATTTAAGTGCAATCTAAGAGCATCTACAATGCATTAAGTCTTTAATGACTTGATGCATTTAATGCATTCAATGCACAACACTAAAATGACTAAAAGCTTTGAAGAATGACTTAATGTTTACCAAGTCTTGTGGAAAAACTTTTATAAAAGCTTTTGGTTACAATGCATAAAAACCATTCAAAAAGCTTTTTAGAAGAGTAAAAAGCTTTTAGTCAGTTGAGCCATTGTGGATACTCTAAGACATGATATATTTAATACTTTTCATAGCAAACACATTTAGGTGGTGTTTGTTTTTTCAGAAATGCTTCTTAACAGCACCTTAATGTGACTTATTCAGACGCGGTCAGACATTTGGGTCATTATGACTGTTTGTTTTTTTAAAGTCATTCAGAGGCAATAAGAGGCAAGCAGTGTTAAGAGCGTTTGTTTTTTTCTGATCATTAAGAGGCAATAAGAGACATAAACCTCTTACTGAATTAAATGTGGAGAGGGTGTCTTAACACTTTTTAATGTCTTTTTTTTATTGTTTCTCTACTTTGTTATGATTTTTTTTATTTTGGTGTTTTTTTCTTCATATTTTTCATTTTTTTTCTTGCTTCACCTTTGTCTTTTGTATTAAAAGTATTAAATGGAATCATTGCATATGTTTTGTTAGATAGAGAGTGTATAAGATGATATGTGTCAATTCATATTTTGTTCAAATTGAAGGGTACTGTTTTAGACTCATACATCTCAATTCTAACGCGACTTATTTAGTTGTCGTTTTAAGAAGTACAATTCAAACTTTAAATTGATTATATTATAAAATTTGTTTTTTATTTATTTAATAAAGTTTATATTTAGTGCGAATGCAATCGTTTTATATTTAAATTATAAAAACTATAGTTTAACACATCTAGACATTTTTACCAAAAAACAATTTTATTTCATTCAGACTCAGATTTCTCAACCACTTATTCAGATTAAGATGGAAATCAGATTCAGACTTTTTTACTGAATATTCAGATTCAGATGTGCAAATCAGATTCAAATTTAGAGCCTCTTAATAAACAAACAGCACCTTAATGACTGAAACTTTTAAAGTTTAAAACATCATCTTGGCTCTCTTACAACCCGACCATAAAACCAATCGATCTAAGTTGAAAGATGATAAGAACCCTCCTATAATACAACCGAAAATTATGGCTAGCAACAAACCCTATCAATAAATCAAACATGTGTGATATTGGTTTTATTTTGAGATATCACTAACGACAATGCTCTGTTGCATTTAAAATGGAACTGCTAAAATGATGTCATGCAACTCCAAAAGCTTGATGTGTTAATAGTTATCATCAACAAGCTAGAAACATAAAATATGGTAAACATTCCAAAGAAGATGATGAGCTCATCTGATGGTCTGAGACCCATTCCAGTACTCGGAATGGGCACGACAACAATGATAGAGGGCAATAATGATGAGGTGAAGTTAGCGATTATCAAAGCCATTAAGATTGGTTATCGCCACTTTGACAGTGCAGCAATCTACTAAACGGAGAAACCTCTTGGAGAAGCCATCACAGAAGCTGTGAAACTGGGTCTCATTGAATCCAGGGAGGTGTTGGGATTTGATAATCAGTTAACCATTAACACTACGAGTACGCAGCGGATATGAATCTAGTTTGGTTCATATAGTTAACACACAATAAATAAAACAAAAGGGAAAATAGAAAACTAACCCTTGAAGTCAACAACAAACAATTATGAAACAAAGTGGATAAATGTCCACCTCTACGAGTGCTCACACAAACACGTCTAACAAGCACGCCCGGATGCTAGTCCTACTTCACGTGTACTCAATACAACCTTTGTATACCAAACACCCCTGAATAAAGCACCACTAAACACCCTTGTTATATGTACCGAAAATCAGGAAGTTTGAAACTAGGGTTTCACCGATTTTTGTTGTAACCGAAAATGAATAAACAAACCAAAAATCAACCAAGACAAATCCTAGCTTGTTTCTAATTGTTCTCAATCCTTGAGAACAAGTAAACCAAAGTCTTATACCTCCTGGACCAGTCCTTGGATCGAACCAGACTTGGAAAAACCTTTATAAGGGAACCGAAAATGGACAATGGGTATATGAAGTGAACCAAAAATCAAAGAACTTTTACAAGGGTTTTGATTTCAGCTGATATAAGAATTAGAAAAATGATAGCTATTGTATGTGTGTTCTGATCTGTGAACGAACCAAAGGCTAGGGATGAGGGCCTTTTATAGCTTTCAAAACCTAAATGTGATAGGAATAAAACTCCTAGAGTTTAAACCTTATCACACAACCTTCAAGCCTTATCATAAACACTTCCATTTCTTTATCTCCAAGGTACACCGAACCTAAACCCTCTCTAGAACCTTTATAATAGCCGACCACTCACAAGGATAGCTCAAGGTTCTTGTCTTAATCGTTCGTGTCCAAAAAGGTTTACATTTAATAGTTTACGTAAAGTTTTAAACGTGCTCTAAATGTTTAACGTGCGTGCCCCCAATAGGCTCACACATTTCTAGTTGTACATGGCTAGTCCAACTAACACATTCCAACAGCTCTCACTTGGGAGTTGGAATAGCAGACAACAAGTATACTAACGACGAAAACGTCTAGCAACACTCACATTCGTTTTTAAAACTAGAAATGTCTGAGATCAAGTTTCATAAACATTCTCAATAGCATGGTTATGTGTCTCTTGCTATAATCATCCCCTTATTTAAATACCGTTAAACCATAGATATGGATCCTAACTCATTCCATATAGTTTAACCATTTAGATTCTCGTTATAGAACTTAATTCATATATACCAAATGTAATCAAGAATCATCTTGCATTACCCTTTGGGTTCGGCCGAACAATTATCTGATTAATTCTGAAAAGGCGCCAAGGTATCATTCTGCACATCAAGTGGAGGAACAAATTCTTTGTTGAATACAAGTGTTGTGAATGCTGCTTCACATCACTTCCAATAATAGTCTTTATAACTACCTTATTCAGGACAACGTTTGACATAGAATTAAAAAGTGATATACACACATACCAGAACTTGTTTGTATTCTCAAGTCTAAGGATGACTTAACTAACCATTTTTGAAATTTTACTTATGACAACAGATTCATAAAGTAATTTTCAAAGGTTGGGGTGTCCAATACGCATCCCTTGTGAGTAACATATGAGTTTGGTGGGAACTATCCATACATTTAAAGAATATAACCAACACTCACATTTTCCTTATGTAACAATGCTCCCATATTGTTAACCGAGAATGGACATATTTAGAATGATAAATTATTCATGGATTGAATATGCAAATATAGGAAAAAAATTTGTTATATGAATGAAAATAAATACATCATATCTTTATTCATTAAAAAATAAAATTGTCTTACAATCCCAATTATCCAAATAACTAATCATCATAGACTTGCATGAAACTACTAGCTGGAAGCATTCCAATATTCTTAGTATGTTCTGAATGCTTTGGAAAAGCCAACACTTTTGTAAACGGATCAGCTAAATTGTCATCTGTGTGAACTTTTTCTAACTTTATGTCACCAAATTCAATAACTTCACGAAGGTAATGAACTTTGGCATAAAAATGTCTAGCACCTTTAGTGATTCTAGATTCATTAGCTATGGTAATTGCTCCAGTATTATCATAATACATATTAATGGGTTCTTTAATTATGGGAACAATACTAAGCCCATAAATGAATTTCCTAACCCAAACGGCTTCCTTAGAAGCATCATATGCAGCAATATACTCAGATTCTGCAGATGAAGTAGAGAAAATGTTTTGCTTGGCACTCTTCCAATCAACAACACCTCCATTCAAAACAAACACATATCCAGTCTAAGACTTGAGGTCATCAGCATCCGTCAGATATCAAGCATTAGTGTAGCAAGAAACCTTGAGCTCTCATTTTAGATCACCTCCGTAAACTAGAAACATGTCCTTAGTATTCCTGAGATACTTCAGAATGTTCTTAACAGTAGTCTAGTGAAGATCACCTGGATTCTGTTGAAATCGGCTTGTTATGTTCTGAGCGAACGCAACATTTGGGCGAGTACATCTCATAGCATACATAATAGAACCCATAGCCGAGGCATATGGAACGTTTTGCATGCGCTTTAACTCAGCAGGTGTTGAAGCACCTTGTGATTTACTCAATCTAAGCTTTTCTTGCATGGGGATACTTCCACGTTTGGAATTCTCCATGTGAAATCGCTTTAAGATTTTCTCGATATAAGCACTTTGACATAAGCCAATCAACCGTCGTGATCTATCTCTGTAGATCTTGATTCCAAGAATATATGCAGCTTCACCTAAATCTTTCATAGCAAAACACTTTCCAAGGTAGGATTTAACATCTTGTAACATTGGAATGCTGTTTCCCATGATCAATATGTCGTCGACATACAAGATTAGGAAAGTGACATTACTCCCACTAGCTTTTAGATATACACATGGCTCATCAGCATTTTGACTGAAACCAAATTTCTTTATTTCATCATCAAAACGCTTATTCCATTGCCTTGATGCTTGCTTAAGCCCATAAATGGAACGTTTCAGCTTGCATACTCGGTTTGGATATTTTGGATTGACAAAACCTTCAGGTTGCTCCATGTAAACCTCTTCATTGAGATATCCATTGAGGAAGGCAGTTTTGACATCCATTTGCCAAATCTCATAGTCATAGTACGCGGCTATGGCTATAAGAATCCTAATAGCTCTAATGTCTGCAACAGGTGAGAAGGTTTCCTCATAATCAATCCCTGGGGTTTGAGTATAGCCCTTCGCCATAAGACGAGCTTTATAGGTGTGTACAGCTCCATTCATGTCGGTCTTCTTCTTGAAGAGCCACTTGCTGTCAACGATTTTGCCATTAGGAGGAAGTTCAACTAAGTCCCAAACTTCGTTGTCTTTCATGGATTGCATTTCCACATTTATAGCATTCAACCATTTATCAGACTCAGGGTCTAACAATGCAGCTTTATAGTTAGCGGGTTCACCAAGATCTTGTTGATCCCAATCCTTGATTGATTCCTTAGCTTATCTAAGGTTAAATTACCATGGATAAATCCAAAATAACTTGTTGTAGAAACTTTGTATGTATACTAAAATGTATGCGGAATCTACACCTTAATATCTAGAAGTATTATGAATAAAACAATAATTGTAAATGAACAAAGATATAACCAAACGCTCTAATATTATTAGATCAATAATATAAGTACTCTTCACTAGTACTAGGGTTTACAACCTTGAAGCTTTTTTAAATCGACTTGACAACTATGAAAACTTGTGTATCAACTAATATCCTAGAGCCTCCTTTTATAGACTAATGAGTCCTAGTCGGCTTACAACATATACTAAAGATAAACATAAACTTATAGAATATTCTAATACAATCTATTCTATAATTATCTTCTAATCTTCATCTCCAAGTAATCCTTATCTTCTGGAATCTCTAACTTTCTTTAGCAGTATTAATCTTCTCTAGCAGTACAAACTAACACTGGCAGTACTAAATTTGTGCTAGTTAGTACTAACTACGTTAATAATGTTTAGTTTTTATCTGGGCAGTAATTCACACTCTTGTAAGTTTTATTCTCTAACAATCTCCCTAAACTTGTGATTTACCCTCAAATCTCAAGTTTCTTCTGAATTAAATCTTCTAGCTTATTCTGCTGAGGATGCTTCCAAACACACTATCTTCATTGATTAAGTTGAGACCTGATAAACCTTAAAAGCTCATATGCCATTTCAGTGACATTATAATTCACATGAAGTTTCCATCGAAGCATTCTTGTAAGTGTATCTTGTGGAAGTGGATACTTTTTCTCAACTAGCATATGAATGCTTACTTCTCCTAGCATCAATGAGTGAACTCCACAAGAATCATAGAGTTTCCATTCTATCAACTCTTGACTGTTATGATTTTTCCAAACTGCATCATCACTATTTGGTTCAAACATAACCTTCATGTCTCCCCAGAGCATTAGATCATCAAAACCTGGTCTTGTAGATGCATACTTCTCATTAAACAGTCTATACAACACAATCAAATCTTCTCTATCAAAATCATTCAGCATCTGACTAAAGAATATATAAGTCTTGTAACTTCCATCTGCCCTGTGTATCTCATAATATCCCACATCTTCTTTGCAATACGATTTCTAACCAACTATTGGGGATTTAACAGCCAATGGAGTCACACTAATTACTTCTTCAGAATCAGAAATAACTTCTACATACTCCATAAGTTTGTCTGGATCATCCTGCTTCTTCTGTCTTTTATCCTTGTCCTCTAGCTTTTGAAGCCTTTCTTTTCAATCTTCCTTCAGCTTTCCTAGAGCTTTCATTCACAACTTGTTGAGGTGTAACATCTTCTTTCTGAACTGTCTCTTCTTCAACTTGTTTTGAAGACTCTTCATCCTTTTTCTTTTCCTTTTCTTCTTTAGTATATTTCTTTTGAATAAAACCTGATCTCTTTATAACCTCTTTTTCAATCTTAGAATCCTTAGGTACAAAGGTATGATTTTGATCCCATGTTCTTTTAAATATAGGTCTAATGTCTTCATATTTCATTCCTTTGAAATGACTCAGCTTGTATCCTCCTTGATTCTTCAAATACATACACATGTTCTTCTTAACTTCAGCTACAGAGAAAGATCTATTCTGAAGTATATGATATCTTATCACAACAGGATCACTCCAATCAGTATCATGAGCTTGACTTGATTTAGAAACAACCTCTTCTCTTTCATCCAGCTGCTTTTTCAATTCTAAAGCTTTTTCAAAATCATACTTCTCTTGTTCTTGTCTTGCTGTACTCTTTGCTAATTCTTTAGCATGTAGCTTCTGAGCTAATTCTTCATCATGTCCTATCTGTATCATCTCTCTCTTCTTGATTTTCTTTGGAGGCTCAGACTCTTGCATAATAGCTTTTCCTTTATCTTTTACTACACTCCTTTTGATATTTACCAATGTTTCAGCAAGAGTTAGTTCATCATCATCATTTTGAGGACTAGCAGTACTAAAATCCACATCACTCTCCATTCTATGCTCAGCTGTCTCATGTGCCTCCCCTTGCTTACTGCTTTTGACCAAGTTTACATTCTCATCTTGATCAATTTCTTCAATCATCCTCCCCTGTTTGGAAGGATCCTCAATATCCAAACTGGCTTCTTCATCTTCTGAGGAGTTAACAATTGTACTTCTTCTTTTGAGCTTGAGCTTGTTCTCTAATTTCTTTACTCTTTTAGTGAGAGTGATAAGGGACTTGTTGTAGACAGCTTCTGAGTTCATCCTCCAATGTTGTAACCTTATCTGACAGTTTTGTACATATTTCCATCAATTCTAAAAGTTGCATACTACCCTCCCCACTTCGAGATGTGTTACCTTCTCCGAGTGGTGGTTCATTGGGTAAGTTAGATAGCCTTTCAGGCCTAGCCTGAACAGGACTACCCCCATGGTAAAGTGGCACCCGGGACCACCTTCTGAGCTAGTTCTTGGCGAACTTAGCCTAGATGGTGTTGCCTTGGTTTGGGTCTTAGATATGTTACCACTGCCCTGTTCTGCTTCTAAGCTAGAAGCAGTAGTGGTAGCCCTCCTTAATCCAACATGCATCTCCTTAGTGATGACCTCATTTGCAACATGTGATAAGACATTGGACTAAGGTATCCTAATGCCCATTCTTCTTGATATAGTCTTGGTTGTCCTATAGGTGATGGATATATTTTGTAGCTGTGGAGACGTTTCAATAACAGTGGGTGTGTGTTGAGTCCTAACTGGGCTTGTTGGACCTTCACCCTGAGAGAATTGTTCATGAACAAGCATTGTTGGAAACAATGCTGTGTCCACCCTAGAAAAACCCATAGATCCCCTCTTCATATTGCTAAAAACTTTTTATGTTACAGCAGGAGCAATATAAAGTCTCTTATGAGAGGTGTTAAGTCTAGTGTGTTTGTTCAAAAACAATTGTAAAAATCCTGGATACATCTAAAATTTATATTTATTCTCCAAGTTTTTCACCATACCATCAAAAATTAGTTTAGAAAATATAAACATTCTATTTGTGGCCAGACAAATTATAGCAGTTGCTATGTTACTACTAAATTGTTCCCAAGAAGTTTTCTTTGGGCTTAGACAATGAAGGATGGTATGGATCAAAAATTTCCATTATGGGGAAAAGTAACCTTTTTGAAAATTTGGTTTATCAGAATTTGTCACATACCCCATCAAAGCAAGTTGTTCAAAAATTTTAGTTGTTGGTAAAGTACTAATACCATCAGCATCTGCCAATTTGAGATGTCTCCTGACAGGTGCTTTAGTAATAGTCTTTTCTTGACCATCAACGGTTTCAATTAACTCTATTTCTCCATTGTCAAGTGTTTTGGCACTAGCAATGCACCAAAACTGATTGATAAGAGAAACATAAATAGTTGGAGTTTCAGTTAAAGCATACCTGACATGGCTAGCATTTAGAAAGTCTACTATTTGATGAAAGCCCTCACTTCCTTGAGGCTTCGTTAAGAAAGCGACCATATTGTGCTTATCACAGAATTGCAAGTTTGCTATTAGAGATTGATAAGGAGAGTAAAATCTGATTATGGTTATGGGTTTTGGTCGATTATGATAGTATAAGATTTTGACAAGAGAAATTGAGATAATATAGATAACACTTAAGGGTTTTGATATGATCGACTGAATAAATAGTGATTTTAACTTGAAGAAATCTTATAAGTTAGAGAAGTATCACGAATTATCCAATTAAAGTAACCTATAAGCAAAATATGTGGCAAAAATATCTCAACGGTCATATCTAATTAATGATAACTAATTTCTCCGCCAAACAGTACAAATGGTAACCTAGCAGTATGAAGTAAACATAAGCAGTATTAACCTTTTGCCTAGCAGTACTAAGTTTGTCTGACAGTATTAACTTGTTCTCCAATAATCATACAATAACATGCCTCTATTCATCACAAGCACACTAATAATAATTAGATAGACATGTGAGAATTCATGAGGATCCATATCTATGTATAACCCATGAATAAAAGTTAAAATCATGAACCCCTTATCATCGCAGAGTTTAACCACAAGTCTCCCACTAGATGACACAAAACATTTCTTACATACAATCCAGCTGTGAGATTATTCTGTTTCAGTTCTCCAATTCAGTCATACTGCATTGCTTATCCTGCAAATGTTAGTCCAAAATGAAGATAAACACATTCCAAGCTATTTTATGCTTGACAATATTAAAATTATGACTAAGAGTCTTAATTATACACTAGCAGTATTAACTGACACAAACTAGCAATACTAAATCCGTTACAAAACTTTACCAAAGACCATAAAGAGATTGGGACATAAGGATAAGCATTCAATACTTGAAACCAAGTACGAAAACCCCCTATTCAGCCATCAAAACCTTTTGTAAGAAGATCTACAACATTATGTTCAATATCAATTTTAACCAACTGAATTAACCTTTTAGCATTGCAATCTCTTATAAAATGATGTCTAATCTCTATATGTTTTGTTTTAGAATGTTGAACATGATTTTTAATAATGTAGATAGTACTGTTATTACCAATGTGAATCATAGTATTCATGAAATTATACCCATAATCCATCAATTGGTATTTGAATCCAAGTACAATATGTCCACACAACTAGCAGCTACCCACTATTCACTTCAGTTGTAGAGGTGGCCAACCACAGTTTGCTTCTTGCACTACCAAGATATCAACCTGTTTCCCAAAAACTGACAACCTCTAGTTGTCGACTTCCTATCTTGAGTGGCTCCAGCATAGTCACTATCAGTATAAGCAACTAGTTCAAATGAAGAATCTCTAGAATACCAAAGGCCTAATGTTTGTTTGCCTTTTAAATATCTAAAAATTCTCTTTACAGCTAAGAGATGTGACGTCTTTGAGTAACTTGGAATCTGGCCCATGCACATACTGCACAACAAATAACTTGTGCTAGACCCTATAAGATACATCAATGTAGGATTTATGTTTTCCTAACTTAGTAACCGACAGTACAAATAGTTAGTACCAGTTAGTTATAAGTTAGTATTAGAGAATACAAAATGTAGTACTGATTCAATTAGTTAGTTACCGTTAGTTAGAAAAAGTTAGTACCGTTTAAGATATAAGTATGTAGATATCTTATGAAAAGATATGAATGGCGTTTTGTAAGCCTGTTCTATTAGAGGATTATCTTAATCTATAAAAGGACCCTTTGAGCATAGTTAGATAGACACCTCAAGATATCTCTAGCAAAATCAAATCACAATAGTTAGTAATCGTAAAATCCGTCAACATAGCAGATTAATAGACGTTATTATTTAGTTCTTACATTTTTTTCTTAGTACTTGTAGTTAACAGATGTCCCCATTAACACATAATATTCAATAATCATGGTTTCAACAAAAGTCAGTTGTGGATAACACCCCAAAATCAGGTAGCAGCGGAATGGTAACATTGGGGTGCTACGTCAAAGTACAACAATCAAGATATAGGAAACGACCTTAAATGGACGTTTTAAGATAAGATTTCATTCGACGCCATAGCAAAATATCAGAGTTCATACATTAGGTCCCATAAGTTTTAAAAGTCATAAACATTCTTAATTAAACAAAAGCTTCATAATACCAAAAGACGACTTAAGTTTTTAAAGATAATAAAAGTTGCATAAACTTTAGATAAAACACAGAATCCGTCTCCATTGATATCCACCACGGCTCCCTTCCAATCTTCATACCCTAGGACCTGAAATTACATGCTAAAAGTCAACACAAAGGTTGAGTGAAATCATAGGTTTATCAGTAAAAAGGGTGGACCACAAGATCGAAATAATAGTAGACTCTGAAACACATTCAGTAGTCCAAAACGTTTATTATTGCACTAGATCCATGAACACCAGAAGCTAAGATTTGTGCCCCAATCAGAAAATAGGATGCT
Source organism: Tanacetum coccineum (assembly GCA_026074375.1). Taxonomy (NCBI): domain Eukaryota; kingdom Viridiplantae; phylum Streptophyta; class Magnoliopsida; order Asterales; family Asteraceae; genus Tanacetum; species Tanacetum coccineum. The sequence goes on along the minus strand of BQNB010007905.1, from coordinate 68,643 downwards.
TGCCAACACCCTAACACCTCTTAATGTTAAATGCACCCGATCAAACTAGCGACCCAAGTAAAGGTGGGGATTGTCAGTCCCGATAGATCTATCCATAACACTAGCGCTCACTATAATAGCAATTAACGGTTCATGATAAATAGGGACTTCACGGCAATAAGGTAACTTAGGCATTAATAATCAGGCAGTAATCTGGATAGCATACACTTTGAAAAACACTTGTGTCCAATAGTAAAACAAGCAATGTAATTCACCCCGTAGATTTTGTAAAACAATTGTAGAAAAAGGGGGCTATGAACTCACCTTGAGTGAATGGAAATCAACAAGTATTCAAAATAGAAAATGCGTCACGAAGGAATCCGAAGGCAACCTAATCCAATATAGGTCGTATAAGTACTAAACACTTTGATTATTTATAGGTCGTATAGCTCATCATACTATCGTTCGGGCTATCATAATTAAGAGGTCGTGTAGTGAACGTATGAGGAGCTAGGACACTTTAAATCGTAAATCCAACAACTCGTCGATACGCCACCCCGAAGAGGCCTCATTATGAAACTCCCTAGTAATATAGTACTTTGATTAATACCACATATAGGTCTATATAGTTCAATCACCATCTAATTGTTTTGGTAAAATTGTGTTTAATAAGTAAAAACGTTTATAATTACCGTTTTAGTAAAACTGGCGTAACTTTCTCGTTTCTAATCCGTTTCTTGCGTTTCTTATGCCCATCTTTTCGTATTAAGACGGGTTATCGATATTTGACATTTTTATAATTTTGGTCCCCTGATGAACAGTAACTTTTACTGTTCACACCAGACGTGAGTTTTATTTAAATCGTATTTGTTGTCGTAAAACCCGTAAATGTCGTATTTTATTCGTTATAGCTCCGTTTTTAACGATTCTTTCGAGCACGATCTCGTAATTGAAAGTTCTATAATTTTATGAGGTTTACAAAAATATAACTTTCTGTCATGAATAGTGTTTTTACTGTTCATAGTTTATAAAATTATTTTTATAAACTTTTAATTACCGAAAACCCGCGAAATTCATAACTTATTCGTTATAAATCGAAAAATCATGATTCTTATCATTTTAGAATCCTAAAAATGTGTTTTATTTGATAAAATTATTGCTGTTTGAAAATATTTTAATAAAAATATTTTAAAAAAATTCTTTAAACGACTGCCGTTATTAACTATAACTTGTTATACCGGTATCTTTTTCGTTATTAATCCCTATTGACAATTTCATATCCATTTTATATTCTTATATAATAATCCATACAATATAACATAAGTCCATAAATTAACCTTAACTTGTCATATGTATATCCTTTAACTTTGAACATAATCAAAACTGTTGTATAATCCCTAATTTTGTAGTTAACCATTTTACAACTAAAATAACATGTACAGATATTTGTTTTCATCTTTATTAACATGATATAAGAATAACACAATCCGATGTATATTTAGTGTACAAATAATCCATTGATTAAGTATAATTCCATTACATGTTAAAAAACTTAAATGGTATTTAACTAAAATAGGTAAAAATAACATATTTCCATTAGAAATGAAAAATAATAAGAACATAAAGGGATTCTTAGTAGACCTTATGAATGTATTAATGATGATGAACAAAAGTTAATCTAAACCCTTGTTTAGATAGAAATCCAAAGCTTCTGTACAATGAAAACCCTAGCTTCTAAGATAAACGATATGAAATCGTAAATAAAAACTTCCTAGTTTCACTTTTCTTGATTAATACTGAAAAAGGTCAACCAATTGCTTGAAACACCTAAGAATATCTTATAAGTGAAGGTTTATTAGATTTTGATTAGGATAGTGGTAAAATTTTGTATGTATTGTTTATAGGGGGGGGGGGGTTGAGCCGTGAGCCCCCATAAGAAGAGAAAGAAAGAGGGATATTTGTGAAAATTTTATACTAAGTGTTTAATTCTATGAAGTTACTTATCTTGTTTACTTGCACGTATATGCATTCCATGGTCAAATATCCATCGAAAAACATATCAAAGGGACATTAAGGAGGGTTTCAAGGATTAAAGTTTTTGTGTTTTTTAGTCAAGGTAACAAAAAGGCTATGTATTAATTGTAAAGGCATATATGAATACATTTGAACCAAGTGTAAAAAAAAGTTCATTTCTTATAACACCTTGTATAAATTTCACTAATTTCGGCACATTTTAAGCCTATAAAGATCTATGTTTTTGTAACTTTAATTATTGGGATAATAAATGATGGGGTATTTGTTGAAGCTTAGAATGTATTTTTGTGTTACCGGGTATGCCCTAAACGGAAATTTTATCGCGAAAGCGAATCAATTACGAACCAAAAAAATAAAATAAACAAAGTTAATAATTATACTCAAAATAATTACTTAACACTTGCTTGATGTAAACATTTATTTGTTTGGTGTCCGTTTACGCTAAACGATAATTTTTTAACTTACGCGATTTAACTTAACTATTAAAAATATAAGTAAACGCGTACGAGAAAGAAAAATAAATAATTAGTAAAATAAATGACGTCGTAAAAGACCTGAAAATACTGAATGTTACAAAATACTTTGCCAGTAGGTTTCCATGCATTCTTCTTATTGCTCTTAACAGATTTAGATTTAAAATGTACATGCACATCAGTTAGCCTACCATATAGTCTCCATTTTCTTTGTGTTGAAATCTCTGGATATTTAAGTTCATGGTTCATGTGAATGGGTTCGGAAATTTTAAACGTTCGTAGAAGACTTATCCTTATTGATCTATGAACACCCCCTGTATCATCAGTTTCGATTTTGTTCATCTCAAGTGGGGGGATGTTTATGTTATATGCTACAGGAGTATCATGAAAAAAATGTATGAATAAACTCCTATTGTTATAAGTTGGTTACATGTTATAAAACCAACTAGTTATGAAGATGGTGCAACTATAAGCCATCTGTTGATTTTTAAGGTTGGGCTAGTGAGGTCTATTTCATCAATGAAAAGCATAAATTACATCACTACATATACCACTAGCCCATTATTGTTATGAAGATCAGATTTTCACGCTTGGACACTTAAATTATAGATGGACAGTAGCCGGTTATGACAACTTTCAATTATATAGACTACTTGTTTTGTGTTTTTATTTAATAACAATTAAATATTCATTCCATGTCTTTATCCTACCCTATATCATTCTCTAATCTAACCTTTGGTTTTTGCTCAAATGAGGGAGTGAGTAATCATACATATCTCATCCGTCGTTACGGATGTATATGTGTGGTTTCATCGCCTTTGTTGGTGTAACGCTTTTGGTAAAGATTGCATTTAAAGAATGATTCATACGGTTAAACCTGTGTGTCACCCACGTTGCCTTTAAGAACCATTTAGACCCTAACTCTAACTGGTGTAGATTTGTGTACTTTCTAAGCTTATGATAGAATACATGCTATGACTGTGCTGTTGAGCGATCACCTCGAAAATGAAACACTTAGACTAGTTTGAGAGTTGAGTGATTTTGATCCCTTTTTTGTGAGGTGTTCAGCTTTGATGTTTTCTAGTAAATTATGAATTCATTTCTACAAGTTAAATTGGGGAAATCTTTTTATGAATTATTCTAACAGGTCTACTTAAGGGCAAGTAGAAGTCAAGTGGAGGGAATATTTGATAACATTAAATATTTATTACTTTTTGGTATCAAATTCCCTATCAAAATGCTTGTAAATATCTCATAAACGCCTAAAAATGATACTTAATTACTTATTTATTGTTTACAGGAAGAAATCGAGCATTTGAGCAAGAAACACGAGATTTGGACACCAAAATAAGCAAAAGTTAGATTTTCAAGACTTGTTACGATGTAACCACCCCGCAGGAGTTACGTCGTACTCAATTAAGGAAAGCAATGTGTCATACACATTGAATTATGGCGTAATATACTTGAAACATTTACGCCCGTAACTTGCAAATGTATGAAGATTGATGACATTTCCTAGTCATCAATTACGGCGTAACATGTACCGATTTAGAGTACGCCTAACAACTTTAATCCTACGAAAAGGATGCCCACTCAGCATGATTACGGCGTAAACCATAAACAAGGATTATGCCGTAAGATTTCGAATATTTATAAATATGAGCCCGTCCTTCTACTTATTCATCATCAGATCATCTACACATGTAAAAAAATCGTATCAAGTATTCAAATATACAGCGAAGTCAGAGCTTTCCATAGGTCGAAGAAATCCATCAGAAGTCCAAGGGAGAAATCACTTTACTTACTTTTGTATTTAATCATTCATAAATGACTACTGTAAGAATTATGAGCTTTCGATTAATGAATTCTCCATGATCTCTCCTTGAATTTGTTTACGCATGATGGCTAAAGACTTCTAGTGCTGGCCATAGTTATGTAATATACTATTGTTATGATCAATGTTTCAATTTGATTAATCGTTTTGTTAGATATCCTTATAGCTTGTCATAGATCCCTATGTTTTGGCAATATTAAAAGATAGTTTTGATCTTGTTAGTCCTTTTATTAGGCAAACCGCTAAACTTATGTTAACCAAGGTACTAGGATAAGTTTGCATCTATCCCTAGTGTAGGAATCGATCCGATTACCGCCTTAATTACTCTAAATACTTTAAAAAGCGCCAGAACTCCCTTTCAGTAAGGGATAATAATCTATTTAGGGTTGTATACAAGTCTTTTTAGATTTGTTTGGTTACTACCTTAATAGCTACGACGAGGATACCTTAACATCGAGGCTTTCAAGAAATTGGGATCCTTGAAAGTATAGGACATACCACGAAAGTCAATGCGGATATGTTGATATTAGACCACTAATGAAATGATACTTAGACTTTGCACTAGGAAACATGTCATAAACAGTAGTAATGAAATAACTAGGTTATCACATTTTTCTCCCTATAGTCTTCTTCTTACTTTCACTCATTTTATTTACTGTCTTAATTCTCAAAACTATTCAAACCATTTTTAAACATGTGACATTTCAAATTATAACTAATCTAAACTTAGCTCTTAGGACGACCTCAGATTTACCAATCCTACATTACATACGACCGGGTTCTCTGCCTGTTAGTGCGTGTAGACATCGGTAAATAAGTTTTTATAAATTTAAAACTTGTTAAATAATTTCTTTAAAATAAAATACGCATCAGTTATTGTGGTATGATCGGCTCCCTTATGTATCTCACATCCAGTAGACCTGATCTAGTGTTTGGTGTATGCATGTGTGCCTGGTATCAGGCAAGGCCTACCAAAAAGCACTTACATACGGTTAAACGGATCTTTTGATACCTAAGGGGGACCATCAATATGGGTCTCTGGTATTTGAAGGATACAAGAATTGCACTAATAACTTATGAAAATGCTGATAATGCCGGTTGTTAATATACTAGAAGAAGTACTTCTGGCAGTGCACAGTCCTTGGGTGATAGATTAGTCAGTTGGTCATTAAAGAAGCATAAGAGTATGGCAATCTCAACTATAAAGGCAGAATACATAGCCCTATCTAGATGTTGTGCTCAAATCCTTTGGATGAGATAACAACTGACAGACTATGGTCTTGGATTCAATAATATACCTTTGTATTGTGATAACAAGAGTGCAATTGCCTTATGCTGAAACAGTGCCCAACACTCCAGATCAAAACACATCGATGTTAGATATCACTTTATCAAAGAGCAAGTGGAAAATGGTGTGGTTGAGCTCTACTTTGTCAAGACAGAATATTAGTTGGCAAACATCTTTACCAAAGCATTGGCACGGGAAAGATATGAATATTTACTTAGCCATCTTGGAATGAAGAGCATGTCTCTGGAAACATTGAAAAGTCTTGCAGAGTCTGACGAAGAGTAATGGTGGTAACTCTTCCTGTATCATATGTAAATTATTAAACATATAAAAACCAAAAAGATTTTTCAATTTTGATAAAACTTTATAAAACCAAATACAAAATCAGAAAATACAAAAATATGTTTCATGACATGTCTTCTGGAATTGATAATATTTACGACTTTAGAAATGTCATTTAATAATGACACGGTGTTGTAAATAAAGTTCAAGCAGAAGTTTCTAAATGTTTTCAAAACAAGTCAATGGCTTGCAGTTATTTCAGACTGCAACCCGATCATCATCTTAAAGGCAATTATATTATAAAAAATATAACTTGACCTCATAACGGGAAATTCATTTTCTCGGGCATTGAACTACTTTACGCTCATGCAACTGGTTTCTATATACATTGCTACACAACCCGGGCTGTCTTTATAAGATAAGTGTACGCGGCAGTGCATTTATCTTTCCAAAATGAGATAAATATTTTTTTTATTGGTGTAAAAGTGTTGTCTTTAAAAATTTAATCAGATATCTCTGTTTTCTCAATCAGAAAAAGATTTTCAAAGATAATTCGACCACTCAAACAATGACTACAACTCTTTAAATAGAAAACGGGTCATTATTTAAGGGGGAGAAAGTGTAGTCAAATAATCTTTTCAAGATGATCTTTCAAACAAATCATGGAATAAGGAAAAGGTTTTGCCAATAACGGATTACTACTTAAAGAGGAGTGTTGGTGCAACATTGACTTGGATCTCTTTTATATTTTGATGATGACAAATAAACATTCGCAACGCGTAAAATCACAAACGGTAGCTTAAATCTGCAAAACCGGATTTCACCATCTGACGCGTTGGGCACGCGTCAGCGCGCCACACGCGAAATCTGTTTTGCGGATTTTATACTTGTCAGATTTCCTTTTACCCGACACATGTGAAAACTTCAATAAATGTATCAACATGATATTTGAGCATTTTGGAAACACTCCAAATGAGGTTTAGACTTAAAGAGGAGCAAAAAAGAATCCTCTCGTTTTTCCATAAAACGCCAACTCAAATCTTTTATCAAACGCCTCTAGCCAAGGCCGAAACATCATTCTAAACCTAGTATGATCATGTTTTCAACATACCAATAAACGAGAGTATTCATTTGACTTTAATCCAGATTTACGATGATCTTAATCATGTAACATGCATTACTCCCGTTTTGGTCAAACCAAGTCAAAGGCCACTTTACGTAAATGCATCCTTTGTCGTTATGGGATATGCTTTACTTATGATGCAAAGCATAGTTTTCATCAAAATGATTAATGATCAAATCTATTGTTGCTCGAATTTACAATTAATCCTAATCATGTAACGGGTTTGACTCCCTTATTGGTCAAACTAAGTCAAAGGTCACTTTGCGTAAACGCATCCTTTCCCATTATGGGATATGCTTTACTTATAATGCAATGCACTTAGCTTGTTTGCATCAAGATTATTAGTGATCAAATCCATTATTGATTATCATGGATTAAAGTCTATATGACTAATTAAGTTTGTGGTATTTGGAAGTTAATCATACTTTGACTTTTCTCACTTCCTTACATATAAATGTTTTTACAAACTTACATGTATTACTCACATGTACAAGTCCTTACTTCCTCTACACAACCTTATTCTTCCTAATCACTTGTTAACCCTTCTTACCCAACAAGTGATTTCATTCTTCCATACACACTCCAAATACATTCTTCCTTAAACCATCCCATAATCACACTTGCCCACTTTTTTCATTCTTATTAAGCAATGTAATTATTAACCCAAATCAATCCTTTGGTTTCTCTTAAACACCATCAAATTCATACTTATCTTCCTAAACACTCTTTAAACACAAACAACCTTCCCACACATAACCCTTCACTAAATAAACATCATCTCTTGTACTTGTTGTACCATTGTGTCTCCTAAATTCTCAACCAGTATCTTCCATATCTTTTCAAAACATTCACCACCACATACTCACTATTCACCTGCTTCTCCATACAATTTAAATTACACACACACACACTTCTTCACCTCAACTTTTGATCAAACCATGTCACCAATCCAAGTTCCCACACTCCTCTCTTCTCTACCCTTGGATTGTTTCTCAAACCAACATAACAAACACACTTTTACCTATACCCTTACTTAATCCATCTCATCAATCCAAACTCCCTCATTCTCTTCTCAACCATTAAATTAATGCTTTATCTTAAACAAACACATTTACCCTCACAAACACTCTCTTCTCACTCACATAACAAACATACTCTTCTCATCACCCTTGATCTTGCCACTTAACCAAGTGTGCTCTTCACATCCTTTACATTAATTTAAAACAAGATTAAAAGGCTCCCTTACATCATGACAACTCACACACAACTCATCCTCTCTTATCCAACATGTGTGCAAATGAATTTTTGAAATTCAAATTTCAAATTCCTCCCCCCTTTCCCACCAAGTAAAGAATATTCTCTTGGTTCCTAACTAGCCCTTTCTTAGCTTAGTTGAATCCCAACTAGGCTAGTTACACATTTGAGGAATACCCAAAATAACCCTTTTAATAATTCTTTTCTATCTTTACTTTATTGGATAAGCAAAACGCTTTTAATACTTCACAAACGTTTTATCAAATGGCTATTTTAATTGGTTGATCTTGAGTATAAAAATGAATAAAAGGTCATAGCGTGAAGTATAATTGGGGGTTTAACAAGTGTGGGTATTTAAAACGCCAAAGTCCAGAAGAAAACAAAGTCGGGAATCTGGGGCGCTTGCCACGCGCTGACGCGTGGGCAGCGCGCCAGACTCGAAATGTTTTTAACAATTTGGGACTCCTTGGCCTATAAATACCCACCCTTGACCTTTGTATTCATCACCTCTTGCAAACATTCTTTCCTCTCGTTTCACTTCTCTAATCCTCTAAGTCTAACATCAAGTGTTCCAAACTTCTCATCTATCATTCTATTAAAGTGAACACATAATTGCAAGAGAGCCACACAAGTACCTAATCCATACTTGTGTGTTTTGTCAAGGGTCTTCTTTCTCATACCCTTTCTTTAGAATTGAGTCTCTAGGCTAGGTTAGGACTTGGTTCAACTATCTTGTATTCAATCTATCGAGTTATAAGAGATGTCTTGTATCCGTGGGATCAAGCCTAGTTCATTGGAGATCTAGTTGGGGTTTGTAGTCCACCATAAGGATTATACTAGGAATATTATCGATGTCGTAGATTCGCAACTGGGCGTACAAAATGACTAAACCCTCCCTTCCCGAACCAGTATCTATCGTGGTGTCTCTTCTTCTATCTATCTACTTATTATCATTACACAGTAGTATAGTACACCACTCGGCTCTTTCGAGACTTGAAGTTTTATAAACTTCAAAGAAGTCAAGAAAACTGTATTCACCCCCCCTTTACGGATCTACAATTTTTCTTAGAGCGGTTTACTCAAGTTTTCAAGCATTAGAGCCTTCTTGAGAAGTCGTTTTAAGTTGAAAACTTCTTTTTCAAAAATTCGAAATCCTAACTCTGGTTTTTGAAAAAGTAGAGTAAAGATCTATGGCTCAAGAGAACTATGTTGAGGGGTGTTCTATGCAAAGACCACCTTTGCTAGAACCTAATGGGTTTTGCTTTTGGAAAGCCCGCTTTGAGACTTGCGTAAAGTCTAAAGACATTGACTTATGGCAAGCCATCTAAAATGGCGATTTCTACTTCGAAGTTGAAGACGAAGAAACAAAGTTGATGAAGGAAATGCCGTATGAACTTCTCAAAGATACCTAAAAGAAACAACTTGGCAAGAATTAACAAGCCAAGATATTTCCAATGCTCTACCTCGCAAAGAGTACGAGCAAGTCTTCATGTGCAAAACCGCCAATGAGGTTTGGCATACACTCATCATTACCCACCAAGGAAATTCTCAAGTCAATAATTGCAAGATTGATCTTCTCACTCAAGAATACGAGAAGTTCTCAATCTCAAATGAAGAAACTATTGATAGCGGTTTCACTCGATTCAACGCTATTGTGACTAGTCCCAAATCTTTAGATCCGGACTACTCAAGCAAGAATCACGTGGGAAAGTTTCTTCGTGCTCTACCATTAAAATGGAGGGCCAAGGTGACGGTCATTGAGGAAGCTAAAGACTTGGCCGCACTTCCTCTTAACGAGCTAATTGGCAACCTTAAGGTTTATGAAATGGTCTTAGATAATGATGGCGTAGGATCTAAGGCCACCAAAAAAAGGTCAAGTCATTAGCTCTTAAAGCTAAAGTCACTAGGGAGCAAACTAGTAATGATAGCGATAGTCAAGGGGGAAGCGATGAAGAGTTTGATGAAGAAGAAGCGGAGGTGTTCAATTTGTTGGCTAGGAACTTTCGTAAGTTCTTCCACATAGGAAATCGATTTGGTCGCGGGAATCAATTTGGTAATGGTGGCAATAGGTTTGGAAAAGGTCATGGTAATAGATTTGAGAACAAAGGTGGTGAAAGCTCTAAGCCAAAGGGGGCTTGCTACAATTGTGGGATAGAAGGCCACTTCGCTAGTGAGTGTAGAAAGCCGAAGGAAAACAAGGCTTTTGTAGGAGGAGCATGGAGCGATAGTGAAGATGGTAACGCTCAATGATGAAACATGTCTCATGGATATCAACTCTCAAGAGGTAGTATCCAAACCATCTAGTTCTAGTATCAATCTTAATATTATGATTTGAAAAAGGAGAATGAGGTACTCCTAAGATTTAACAAAGATTTTGCTAAAACATTTGAAAAACTTTTAAATGAAAAACGATCTCTTGAAAAAGAGAATTCAAAACTTTTAAGCAAAATCAATGATCTTGAACTTGAAGTAAAGAAACTTGTTAATAACAAAGAGGTGGTTGAACCTTGCAAGACTTGTGATGTACTCACTAAGGAGGTTGTCTCTTTAAAATACAATGTTTCTAAACTTTAAGATGAAGCACTGAATTTTTCAAAATTCAAAAAGAGTAGCATTGTTTTGAACGATATGCTAAGTCGTCAAAAATTGTCCCAAGATAAGGAAGGTCTTGGATTTAAAAAAATGATAAAACCACTTATGCAAGTTTAACCAAACCAATAGTGTTTGTTAAACAAAGTCAAAAGGAAGATTCATCAAATAACTTTGTTAAACCTGTTGCTCCTCAAATGCATTTTGCAAACACTTGAGGTCCCCAAGCACCCATTGCAAGAGTGAAAACAAGACATCAAGAATATGACTCGAGCTCACATAATAGCCTTGGAGACACGCAACCTCGAGTTGACCCTAGACCTCTTCTACCCACACCACATATGAGACTTCAAACTCATATGCTCGACGACCTTATTTTTAAAGCAATCATTCTTCTCAAAGAATAAATTTTCACAAAAATCAAAGGTCTTCATATCATCAACCTAGCACCTTCCAAAGGAGAGAAAACTCCTACCCAAATTAAAGGCTTAAAACACCTTGGAGTGTTAGACCAAACTTTGAAAACCGCCCATGATTTTAAAAAACTCCTTGGTTCGGTTCTTAAGGTTTTACTTGAGGCATGAACGTTTATGTGGTTATCATATGTAGTATGCTTAATGTTGTTATGATTTCTGTGTGGTTTCGGTTAGTGGGTAGTGCTTCTACCTATTCCAAATCTAATTGGAGGATTGAAACAAAATTCCATTTCTGTGTGGTTCCGGTTAGAGGGTAGTGACCCTACTCATTCCAAATCTAACTGGAGGGTTGAAATAATACTCCATTCTGTGTGGTTCCGATCGGAGGGTAATAGATTACCCCAGGTTGTTATGTGGATCGTAGGCACGTTCTGTCCTGTTATGATTGATTGTGAATTGTTTGAGAGTTTATGTGATAACTAGTTTAAATTGTTCTGTCATGATATGTTATGATAATCGTAGCAAATTTTTTTTAATTAAAGGTTTATTTGGTGTCCTAAACCTATGACTCTCACCAACCATTGTGTTGACGTATTTTAGCATCATTTCCAGGTGAGCATCATGAGGTTAGGCGAAGTGGCTAGAGAGAGACTGCTAGGGTTGCATGGGAGTTCGCTCCTTTATTTGTTATGTTTGCATGAACCCTTGTTGGATGTTTTGGTTTTATTAGGATCGAAAAATTATTTTCCTTGTATTGGTGAGACTCCTTTCATTAATACAAGATGATCTTTTGTTTTGAATTATTGATATCGTCATGACACATTGTGTCCCATGACTCATTTATGCATTTTAGAGTTTCTCTATTTTCGACACCATTGTGTTGTGATGATATCCATGACGTTACGCCTTGTGTTTCCGCCTTGGCGGGGTGTGACACAAGGTAATGCAAAAAATAGGTCTAGGAAAGAAGTGTCAACTAATAGGGTTTTAGAGTTGTTACACTTAGATTTGATTGGTCCATCTTCCATTCAAAGTTATGGAGGTAACTTCTACACTTTAGTGATTGTTGATGATCACTCAAACTACACTTGGGTTGTGTTTGTAGAGTCTAAGGATGATGTCTTAGATAAGTTTAAAATATTTTGTAAAAATCTTGAAAACCTACATGATTGTTCCATTGTTTCAATCGTAACAAATCATAGTAGTGAATTTGATAAATTGCAATTTGGGAGCTTTCGTGAACAACATGGAATGTCTTATAACTTGTCGGGCCCGTTCACTTCTCAATCGAGTGAGGTTGTTAAAAGAATACATCGCAAGTTAAGAAAGATGAGTCGTGCTATGTTAGACGAGCAATCCATTCCACAAAAGCTTTGGTGTCATGCTTTAGATACGACAACTCACATATTTAATAGGGTCTATATTATAAAATTTATTAAAACACCCTACGAAATTCTTAGAGATAGAAAGCCATTATTAGAGTACTTTTGGGTCTTTGGTTGTAAAGTATTCATACTTAACACTAAAGTACATCTCCCAAGTTCGAACCAAAGTCGTATAAAGGTGTATTCTTAGGATACTCTCAAACTAGTAAAGCATACATAGTGCTTAACATGAAAACAATAAGGATTGGGGAATCTCTTAATGTTACCTTTGATGAGAGCTTGCCCAAGCCCAAGTCATCTCCTTTAGTAAAAGATGATAGGATCAATGAACCCATAGTTCAAGATCTCAATGGGTCACCGTCATTACAAGTTAATATTTTGGATAAAGGCTATCTTAAGAGTCTAAAAGAAGCTAGAGGACACTAATAAAACAAGTAATTGGTGAGTTGAATGAGAGAACACTTATGTCCAAGACTAAACAAGCTTAGAATTTTCGCATGATATTTTCCAAAGTCCAAATTACACATGTCTAGTTGAGGTTGTTCATGGTTGACATGCACCATAGGGTATTGATTTAAGAATGTAAGGGGTCAAAAATAAGAGTAGAAGTCTAGAGGTTGTTTGCATACCCTTTTAGAGATAATTATGCTCTTAAAGCTTATGTGCTTATGTGCTATGTGTTAGGACTTATGTGAAAGGTATGGAAGTTAAGAAACATTATTGTTTTAACGAGATGACAGATAGATGTCAATGCATTATTCAAACTATGATTGACATTATCTCTGAATCTACATGTCAAACCTATGTGCTATGAACAAGAAATTTGATCTACATCTCCTCAATTTTGTTATAACCATCACCTTACATATTTAAAATATGTGAAACGAATTATTCACAACATTGCATGCTCTATTCCCCATGATAGACATGAGCGATTAATGGACAAATTCATTGACAAAACCACCTTGGATCTCAACTCACCCTTGTGCTAAAAATGTTTTCATTTTATGTGATGATTATATGCCATGATTATTTTTTTGTGAACTAAATGTATATGTGTATGAACTAAGATCTAAAACTAGATCATCTAACTTTAACCAAATCCTAACTAAACCTCTCAAACCTCCAAAGCACAATTGTCTTCCCAAGAGAGTACTTTGCTTACAAAAGTCATAACTACCACAATCTTTAAGGAATAAAAAGTACCAAAAATCCTTTTATCCAATGGTTTTCAATCTTTCTACAATCCACACCTAACTTCTAATACCTCATTATAAAAGCATTTGCATGAAAGCACACCTATCACATCTTATTATGATATATCTACTCTTTCGTTAAGAATATGGCCTCAAAACATTTCATGAAACGGGTTGATTGTCGAAACTACATGATCCCATATAAAACTTTTGAAAACTGACCTTATCTTAAAGGTCGTCATTGCGACAAAATTTTCATATTTGTCGCTAGCCTAAAACAACCCTTTACTCGTAAAAATTTATTCTCATTTGTGGATTTACCATCATCCATATACCTACGTCATGTTCAAGAATTTTACCATAAGTATTACTTTGATAGAATCACAACCTCTTTTCGCTTTCACATGTATGGGTATGATTATAACTGGTATCTTAGTAACTTTGGCAAAATCCTAAACATATCATGCACTGGAACTCTATTCTATTGCATGTCAACTAGTACCCTTAACTTTAAGAAAATTAGATTCTATCACCCTAATTCATCCTCAACTGACCCTCCAATAAATGGTGCTCTTGTTTAAAACATAATCTTGAAAGAACAATTTCATTATCAAATTATCCCCTCACCTACATGGGATAAGTCAAAACTTCATGATCACTTGAAACCTTAGGCCGAAGTCTTGCTCGCAAATGTGTTCATATAGATTGAAGCAAAGAAAGAATTGCCCATCATTGTTGGATATATGCTCTTTTGCATTGAAACACACACCCCATTTAACTTTGCCTACTTTCTGGAAAAGAAAATGGATGGAATGGAATTCAACAAAGATCCAATTCCGTTTGCTAGGATCATAACAACACTTGTTGAGTTCATCAAGAATGAATACCCAGAGGATGACTCTAGAGTTATGGAAGTGGATGATGTATTTCCCATGTCAGTACCCTTCACAATGGACTCAATTGAATTCTAAGAAGACAACATAGTAGTAGAATAAAATCTTGCTTGTACTGTTAATGTAACTAGTGACTATCACCAAAATATGCTTAAGAAATACAGCGTACTTGCTTGAAATAATATATGTTTTCCTTATGTTTTTATTACCTCTAGCTTGCTTAACAAAATGTAATTAGAGTTATGAATAACTATACATATAAAATGCTAAAATATGTATATAATGATATGCAACAATGTACAAAGTTACAATAATCCATCTTTGTACTCATCCATGTTTCCAAGATTCCAAATGGTAAACTAACCCATGTTGGACTTGCACATGTGTATATATTTGTTGCTTGAGTTGTTTTGTGTTTGGTTGTTGCTAGTTTTAGCCAAGAACACTTTGAAGGTAATGCTCTTGACCCATGAATCCCCGCCTTGGAACAAAGGGGAGCAACGATCTAGGAGGAGCACGTACAATGGTATCTATTCTTTTCTTCTGCAAAGATATCAACCTTCTATTGAAAGACCAAGGTCCCACCTTTTTGATTTGACAAAAAGGGGAGAAGGAAAGCAAAGCATTACTGCTTATTGAATCAAGAAAAGCAAGCATTATGGAAGAAAAGAGCCATAACATACATTGATCTATGTAAGACTCATAAGGTAAAGACAATGTTTAAGCTTCACCAAATTACAAGGCCAATATCAACACGCGAACTTCATCAACGGCGGTCTTCACTTCGCTACGTTTGTAATTTTATTTGCTTTCCGAAATATTATTTGTCATCATCAAAAAGAGGGAGATTGTTGGTGCAGCATTGACTAGGGTCTCCTTTATGTTTTAATGATTACAAATAAACATTCGTAAAATGTAAAATCACAAACGATAGCTTAAATCCGCAAAACTAGATTTCACCATCTGTGGCCAGCGCGCCACACGCGAAATCCGTTATGCGGATTTTATACTTGTCAGATTTCCTCTTACCCGACACATGTGAAAACTTCAATAAATGTATGTACATGATATTTGAGCATTTGGAAACACTCCAAATGAGATTTAGACTTAGAGAGGAGCAAAATTATATCCTCATGTTTTTCCATAAAATGCCAACTCAAATCTTTTATCAAACGCCTCTAGCCAAGGCCGAAACATCTTTCTAAACCTAGTATAATCATGTTTTCAACATACCAACAAACGAAAGTATCCATTTAGCCTTAATCTAGATTTACGATGATCTTAATCATGTAACGGGCATTACTCCCGTTATGGTCAAACCAAGTCAAATGCCACTTTGCGCAAATGCATCCTTTCCGTTATGGGATATGCTTTACTTATGATAAAAAGCACTTATCTTGTTTCCGTCAAAATGATTAATGATCAAATCCACTGTTTCTCGGATTTATAATTGATCCTAATCATGTAACGAGTTTGACTCCCTTATTGGTCAAACTAAGTCAAAGGTCACTTTGCGTAAATGCATCCTTTCTCGTTATGGGATATGCTTTAATTATTATGCAAAGTACTTAGCTTGTTTGCATCAAGATGATTAGTCATCAAATCCATTATTGATTATCATGGATTAAAGTCTATATGACCAATTGAGTTTGTGGTATTTGGAAGTTAATCATACTTTGACTTTTCTCACTTCCTTACATATAAATATTTTTACAAACTCACATGTATTCCTCACATGTACAAGTCCTCACTTCCTCTACACAACCTTATTCTTCCTAATCACTTGTTAGCCCATCTTACCCAATAAGTGATTTCATTCTTCCATACACACTCCAAACATATTCTTCCTTAAACCATCCCATAATCACACTTGCCCACTCTTTTCCTTCTTATTAAGCAATGTGATTATTAACCCAAATCAATCATTTGATTTCTCTTAAACACCATCAACTTCATACTTATCTTCCTAAACATTCTTTAAACACAAACAACCTTCCCACACATAACCCTTTACCAAATAAACCTCAAATCTTATCCCCAACAATGGCAACTCACATTCCTTACACAATGTACTTCTCTTATACTTGCTGTATCATTGTTTCTCCTACATTCCCAACCAATATCTGTGACAACCATGACTTGAGCATGTTAGTCAAACTGTTAGCGTTGACTTAAGTATCTGTTGCAAGGTATGGTGTATGTGATTATATGAGTTTATGTGTGTTTATATGTGTTTATGTGGGAAATTATAATCAATCTATTAAGTGTGATCATCACAATAAGATTAGAATGGTGGAGAATTTGGTTGAATTCCTTTCGTTCACTTTTGGTGACAAGGAAATGATTTTGGTGATTTAAACGTTTTCGTGATTTATCGTGTATGTATTATTACGTATATGTAATTATGTGAATGCAATATTAGAATTTTATGGGTTTTAATAGTTAGAATAGGAAAGAAATGTAAATTTTATTTTTGGAAAGTTAGGTTTAATGAAAATGAAAAGTAGTTTATTTTAAAAGTCTAGTAAATTGCGTTTACGCGAAAAGATATGCGCAAATAAGCTTAGATTTTTATAAAAACTTAGGGTAATGTTAGTAAATATGTAATTAATAAATAAATAAATAAAAAATAAAATATATATATAAATAGGGTGTAGGCCGGCTAGGAAAGAAAAAAATAAAGCCCAATCCTACGACAACTCTTATTAGGAAATTATCTACACTATATATATAAAATAAAAGAACCCAAAAACGAAATTTCCTCCTCCATATTGAACGTTCGGTCGACCACAAGAAGAAAATAAGAAAAAAAAATTAGGATTTTGTTCTTGTGAAGAGAAATCAAGGTTTAGGTATGTTTTAATTAATCTTTAATCATGTAATAATTATTATGATGGAATTAGGGTTTTATAAAATCTGTAAATTAATGATGTTTAATCATATTGCAATAATTAGGGTTTAATTAGGATCATATGGGTGTATTCGTTAGGGTTTAGATCGCGTTAAAACTTGATTTAGATTAGGGTCAGGAATTTAAGGTGTTTGTTCAGCTGGATATCTCAATGATGGGAATAGCTTTTGTTAAGTTTCCAGTGTCTATGATGTAGCTCAGAGAGTCTAGTTTCCATAACATCTGGCCTCGAAAGTTTTTAAGGTCGGGAAGTCATTCAAATGTTGGTTACGAGAAAAGTTGTCAAAGCAGTAAATTCGGGTCAGATTTAGGTCAGATTACGAGGTGTAAAACCCCCACTTAAAATTTGAATTAGGATTAGCCAACCTACAAGAGTTTAGTTCTATGTGTCTATTAAAAATCCCCCAAATGAGAGCTTCTGATTTGGAGTCTAAGTATGGTTTTTAGGTCCAAACGTTTTAGTGTGCGATCAGATCCGAAACTGAGTAGTTAAAAGTTTGATTTTATTTGGGGCACTTAAGAGTGGAAATAAATTAGTGGAAAAATCATGGAGTTAGTAGACTCATGGTATTGAACCTGTGATTTTTGGTAAAATTTATAAAGCTCAGTAGGTATGGTTTAGAAAATGGTAAAGTGAGGTCAAAATTCTGCGTTTTCGGGTAAATTGTAAGACTTTGGAAAAGTGTGTAAACATGTTGGTTAAGGTTGGGCATGGTGTCGTGGTGACCCATGAGGGTAATTAAACACCTTAGACATCCATCATATGATTGTTACAAGGGCATAAGCAATTGGCTTGGTCGCATGTAACACGTGTTTGTTTTGATTGTTTAGATTTGTGCTAGTGTTTGTGGAAGCTGCAAAGCATCAGGTGAGTTTCATAGCCCCTTTTTTTATGTTTTCTTGGGGTGAAAATGATGCTATGAGTATTAAATGTTTTAGTTACTGTGATAATGTGTTTTAAATGAGGCATGGACTATACGTGACTATTGTATGTTATGTGCTACTTGCTATTGTGATATGGATCGTGGGACACGTTCCGTTCCCTTGTTTGTTGTGCTTGAGCGTGACCGTCTCAAGGCATTGTTGGATTGTTAGTGGTGAGCGTGACCGTCTCATTGCATGTGTATGTTGTTGGAAAGTCTTAGCCTAATTTGTAGGTAAGATCCTTAGAGGTGATCAACTCCTTGTGATATTGTGTGGATATGGTACCAAGAGTCTGGAATTGGGGACATCATTCCTTTCCATGACTATGTTGTTTGTGGATCATGGGACACGTTCCATTCCCTTGTTTGTGATGTTGAGCGTGACCGTCTCAACATGGTTTGATGTGATTGCATGTTAGCTTGTATGATAGTTCGTTGTATGTCCTGCTATGCTATGTTTTATTTATCACAGTAATTACAAAGCGAGTTATTGACGTGTCTTAAACCTATGACTCTCACCAACATTATGTTGACGTTTAAGCATCATTTTCAGGTGAGCATCATGGAAATAAAATAGAGAGAAGTGGCTAGAGAAAGACCTTAGGTTGCATTGCGGAGTTTCTCCCTTAGTTTATGTTTTGCATTGTTTGGATGATTAAATGTTTGGTTATTAAATTGCTTAGGTGTTGAATGTCTCTATATTGGCGAGAACCTCCTTTTCTTCAATATAAGACGCCTTTGAATTTATCGATTTGTTTTGGGTATTTTCATGACACTTTGTGTCTATGTTTTGTTTATTTCATGCATATTAGTTTCTCTATATAGACACCATTGTGTTGTGATGATATCCATTCTCGTTACGCCTTGCGTTTCCGCCTTGGCGGGGTGTGACAGATTGGTATCAGAGCCATTGGTTATAGAGAAGTAGGTGGTTGAGCCTAGACTATAACCTAGGGGTCCTTCATGTAGATGCATTTAGGGCTTAAGTGTTTAATGTTATAACTGCTATGCTTCCCCTCTATTTTTGCATAGCTTATATATGTCGTATTTTGTTAAGTTTTCATTTAGTTATTTTGTCTACCATTATTTGATATAATATGTATTACTTTCTTAGTATTTTAGCTATGTTTTCCCTCACCCGTAAAAAGTCTCGTTGGGGAACCGTTTTCCCAACTGGACTTAAGCGTTATAAGGATCCATAAGAGGAGCCTCTTGTGGAACCGAAGGAGATAGGATAGTTGATCGTTTGTCGGATGTGCGTAATAGGGCTGGACCCGCGGAGTCGGGTGATTCTTGCGGAGGCAAAGTCAAACCCAAGCGAGGCCCAGCATAAGTTTATCTCGTCCTTTACCTCGTCATGTTGTTATTGATTATTTCTTTCGGATATTTCGTATTTTGGAAGTCGTTGCGAGACTTTCGTTCCTTTATGTCGTTTCAATTTCAATTTGAGATAAGTAAGTAGTTACTTGATGGAGCATCTTTTATGTGTTAAGTTGGAGTGGTTTAAGATGTGCAATGTGGTATATGTGCTTATATGTGAATTATGATTGTTATGGGTAATTTTGGAAGTAAGTACACGTGTGAAAGGAGGCACTTATAATTATGGTGGCCAACATAATTATAAAGGCATCACACACGTAGACTTGTGACCATGATTGCATTTATTTGTGTTTGGTTGTAAGATGGTAGTGTAATATGTTTTTTTTATATGTGTATTCCTGATAAGGATGGTGGTATGGGTAGAGAATTATTCTCTTACCCTAATTGGAGGATATGTTAAGTTGAGTTGCATAGATAGTAAGTTTCCCTTCTATCTAGTATTTGCAAATACCTAGTATTGCTATTATAGAGGTTGCTCGTTTGCTCGGTTGTTTGTTCGGATTTCCTAAGTCTAAGTTTAGCATCCCTTCATCGTACTTTGTTAGTAAGGATACCTGATTTTCCTATTCGACGTCTCGAGGTATATTGGTTGTTCGGAATCTGCTTTTCCGGATATAGGCGCGTTTCGTTAGTTCTTTCATTGCATTGATTACTCGTATGAGTATCAAAGGTTTCTTTTAAGCACTAATTGTTCCTAACATATTAGTGTGGATCATTAATCCCTTCTTTGTATATCCTTTGGTTTTCGTAACCCGTTGGCGACGTGTTAGTATCGATGCTTTTAGGTTTGCTCTGTTGATCGTTATTTTGGATAAGACCTTACGTTTTCTTTTAGGTACGTAACGTCTTGCATGAGTTTTCTTGTACAAGTTCGTTTGATTTTATTTTGAGTATATGATTTCTGGTGTTTTCTTTCATTTTCAAACAATAGAATTGTGTTAGAGTCTACATGGTGTTTTACGATTTTTTTTGGTATTATGGTGTCCTTTGTTTAAGTAACATATTTTATAATTGATGTCTAATTATAAAAACCCTTTGGAAGTATTGTGTTGGTGTTGGAGAAAACAATGTATAAAATGATCTTTGTAAATATATTTTATTTTATTATAAAAAGCATGTTTAAAGTGCTTCATAGTGGTAAGGTACGATACACCATTAGGTAACCATCTCTAGATTTTTATGACAACCAGAATAAATTTTCAAATATTACATTTAAGACAATTTCATTATTATTTAAAATGATTTTTATACTTAAAGTGACTTTCTTAATTTAAATCGATTCTTATAAAAACATTATTTAATTTGGTCTTTTGAGTAAAGTCGATAGTTGGTATAAGAATTTCCGTCTTTAGTATTGATTTTTTTTGTTCATTTATCGTGGTACACATGTTGGTTTTCTTTTGTTGCGTTTTCACTCGGTGCATATACGTATCCTTTCTTTCAAGGGATCCTTATGTCATTTGATCCACGTCTACTTGCATATGTGGAATCTCTTATATGCATTCTAGCCTTTGACTCGATATTCGTTGTTATCCTATTCGATTGTTGTAACCCTTGGAGTTTGTTGAATCATGGAAGCTTTGATGTGATTATAGGAATGGACTGGTTGTCCAAGAGGAAGTTTGTGATAGTATGTCATGAGAAGGTGGTTAGAATACCGTTGGAAGGTGATGAGATACTTCGGGTTCATGGTAAACGTACTCAAGGAGTCGTAAAAACCTTATTGAACACGAAGGTAGATGAACTAAAAGTGAGTGATACTTTCGTCGTACGAGATTTTGTTGATATTTTTCGAAAGACTTGTCGATGACCACCACAACGACAAGTTGAGTTCCGCATAGATTTAGTTCCTGAAGCGACGCCAGTCGCGATGTCTCGATATCGTCTAGCACCCTTGGAAATGCAAGAATTGTCTGAACAACTTCGAGAGTTACAAGACAAGGGTTTCATACGACCTAGTTATTTTTCGTGAGGAGCACTAGTGCCGTTTGTTAAGAAGAGGAGTGTGGAGTTCATTTGAAGTTAGTGTTAGAATTACTGAGGAAGGAGAAGTTGTATGTTAAGGTTGCTAGTGTGAGGCAGTGAAGAATTGGAAAGTACCTATGACACCATTCGAGATATGATTATTCTTAGGATTGGCAGGTTACTTACCTACGTTTCATCGCAAACTTTTCTAAGATTGTTAAACCCCATACTTCCCTAACTGAGAGGAATCAAAAGTATGAGTGGGGCGCAAAACAAGAAGATGCTTTCTAGACTTTGAAGAATGATTTGTGTGGCGCTTCGAATAATCGAATGTAGTGGTTGATGCGTTGAGTAGAAAGGAACCATTGAAACCTAGACGTGTTTGAGCGATAGCTATGACCATTCAGTATGGAGTAAGAGGAATGAAATTGGAAGCCTAAAGGGAGGCGTTCAAGCAAGAGAACGTACTCGCAGAAAGGATTCATGGCTTAGATTGACATATGGAAAGAAGCGAGGAGAGAGTTTTTACTTTATGTATCGTATATGAGTTCTATTAGTAGGGAATGATGAGAATGGTAGTAATGGATGAGGCTCATGCATCAAGGTACTTGGTACATCCGGGAGCGGATAAGACATACTATAACCTTGGAGACATGTATTGGTAGCCACACGTAGAAAAGGATATAGTTACCTATGTTAGCAATTGTTGGATTTGTTTAAGAGATGAAAGTTGTGATATCAAGACTTATTGGCTTGTGGCAATACTTGAGTGAAAATGAGGATAGAATCACCATGGATTTTTATCAGTAAATTTCCTTGGTCAAAGTAGTGTGTATGATGTGTTTGGGTGATGGTCGATAGACTGACCAAGTTGGCTCATCTTCTAGCTATACAAGAAGATTTTAAGATGTGAAGTTGGCAAGGATTTATATTGATGAGATAATAGCAAGGAATGGAATTCTGGTGAAAATCAACTCAGATTGAGATGGATGATTTACCTCGTGGTTTTGGCAGACGTTACATAAAGTGTTTGAGACGCGATTGGATTTGAGTACTGCTTAACATCCTCAGGCGGATGGATAAAGTGAACGTATGAGTCAGACTTTAGAGGATATGCTTAGGGCATGTGTGATTGATTTTGGTGGTAGCTGGGATGTTCAACTACCATTGGCTGAATTTTCATACAACAAGTAAGCTAATCGCATAAGATTGCTCCGTTTGAGCATTATTATGGAAGGAAGTGTAGGTTGCCCCCATGTTTTTGGCGGAGGTTGGGGTTAATAGTAGTTTTAATTAGACCTGAGTTGGTTGGAAGTGACGACTAATAAAGTAGTGTTGGATTATTGTTTTTTTTTTTTTTTTTTTTTTTTTTTTTTTTCAAGAGTTAGGTGCAAAGCGGGAGAGACCGGCGAGAAGGAGTTAGGCTGATAGATAATCGCAAACCATTTGGGAGTTTGAGGTTAGAAATCGTGACTATTGTTTAGGTGACGCCATGGAAGGCATAGTTCGAAAGGAAGTAGTAACTGAGGTTGTGTTGTCCTTGTAAGATTTGGTCCTGTAGTCTATCGGTTTGAGATTGTCCTGAAGGAATTGAGGTTGGAGGTACAGACACGGTTTCATGTGTCAAACCTAAAGAAGTCGTTTGGTAGGATGTAGGTTTGCATGTGTCATTGGACGAGTTTAAGGTTGACAAAACTCTTCATTTGTTAAGGAACCTGTAGAGATAGTGACCGTGAAGTTAAGAGGTTAAAAATATATAGCAGAAGGGTGGTAGTAAGGTCCATTGGGCTCTGAAAGGCAGTCTTTAGGACTTAGTTAACTGACGTATCGCTACACTTGTTCGGTTGAGAAAGGGATTGTAGACCGATTAGTATGCCTTAGATGTGTTTGTATGATTTTGGCTGAAGTTTTTTTAGGAATAAGCTCGAATGTCGAGCAGATTCTTCAAAAACGTTGGGGCTTTGTACGGCTTATAACTTGGTTTTAAGACAGTTCTGGTGTGATGAGTTGCGATTACCGGGTTGTTAATTGATTGGTTGTGTAGCAACTTAAGGTTTGTGATGAGTGTCTCCTTGATGATGGGCGTAGGTTAGGTAGTTGGTTGTTTCTTTTCGTTCAGAGCGGTTATGCGTGCGTATGTGTACCCTTTTGTGGCAGGCAGAATTATTGACAGGTAAGATACTTGTAAGATTGTTCGTTGAAATTCTAAGGGTGGTCCCGGAGTTCACTTTGTGGAGAGCGAAGATTAGATGATAGTCTAAGTATCCTCGGTTTGTTTGTTGGAGGGTGATGATCGGTTAGTTAAATCTCGGGACGCAGAATTTCCTAAGGATGGGGATACTGTGACAAACCAGACTGAAACAGGTTAGTGCAAAATTGTTAGGTTGACTTATGTATCTGTTGCAAGGTATGGTGTATGTGATTATATGAGTTTATGTGTGTTTATATGTGTTTATGTTGGGAATGTGAGTAATCAATGCGATGGAGTGTGTCATCACAAATGAGCTTAGAATGGTGGAGAATTTGGTTGGATTCCATGCGTTCACTTTTGTGAGCAAGGAAATGATTTTGGTGTGTTTTAAACTTTTCTGTGATTTATCGGTGTATGTAGTATATTGACGTATATGTAATTATGTGATAGTAATATTAGAATTTTATGGGTTTTTACTAATTAGAATAGGGAAAGGAAGAATGGGTAAAAGATTTTAATTTTTGGAAAGTTAGGTTTAATGAAAATGAAAAGTAGGTGTTTTGGTGTAATTCTGTGTTAATTGCGGTTACGCGTGAAAAAGATATGCGCAAATAAGCTTAGATTGTTTTGTAAAAACTGTAGGTTAATGTTAGTTAAATATGTAATTAATAAATAAAAATAAAAATATAAATTGTATTATATAAAATAGGGTGTAGGTCGAACTAGGAAAGAAAAAATATAAGTCCCAATCCTACATACAGACTCTTATTAGGAAATTATCTTACACTAATATTTATATAAAAAAGAAACCCAAAAACGAATTTCCTCCTCCATATTGTTTTTTTTTTTTTTTTTTTTTATCGTTCGGTTCGACCACAAGAAGAAAAGAAGAAAAAAAATTAGGGTTTTGTTCTTGTGAAGAGAAATCAAGGTTTAGGTATGTTTTAATTAATCTTTTGTTAATTATTAATCTCATAACATGTATATAATTATTATGGATGGAATTAAGGGTTTTTATTAAAATCTGTAATTAACGATGTTTAATCATATTGCAATAATTAGGGTTTAATTAGGATCATATGGGTGTATTCGTTAGGGTTTAGATCGCGTTAAAACTTGATTTAGATTAGGGCAGAATTTAGGGTTGTGTTGTTCAGCTGATATCTCAAAGATGGGAATAGATTTTGTTAAGTTTCCGATGTCTATGATGTAGCTCATAGAGTCTAGTTTCCATAACATCTGGCCTCGAAAGTTTTTTAGGACGGGAAGTCATTCAAATGTTGGTTACGAGAAAAATTGTCAAAGCAGTAAATTCAGGTCCGATTACGAGGTGTAAAACCCCCACTTAAAATTTGAATTAGGATTAGCCAACCTACAGGAGTTTAGTTCTATGTGTCTATTAAAAATATCCAAAATGAGAGCTTCTGATTTGGAGTCTAAGTATAGTTTTTAGGTCCAAACTTTTTAGTGTGCGATCAGATCCGAAACTGAGTAGTTAAAAGTTTGATTTTATTTGGGGCACTTAAAAGTGGAAATAAATTAGTGGAAAAATCTTGGAGTTAGTAGACTCATGGTATTGAACCTGTGATTTTTGGTTAAATTTATAAAGCTCAGTAGGTATGGTTTGAGAGAATGTATAGGAGGTCAGAAAATGCTGCGTTTTCAGGTAATGTGTAAGACGTTTGGAAAAGTGTTTGTAAAACATGTTGGTTAAGGTTGGGGGATGGTGGAGTGTGACCCATGAGGGTAATTAAACACCTTAGACATCCATCATATGATTGTTACAAGGGCATAAGCAATTGGCTTGGTCGCATGTAACACGTGTTTGTTTTGATTGTTTAGATTTGTGCTAGTGTTTGTGGAAGCTGCAAAGCATTAGGTGAGTTTCATAGCCCCTTTTTCTTATGTTTTCTTAGGGTAAAAATGATGCTATAAGTATTAAATGTTTTAGTTACTGTGATAATGTGTTTTAAATGAGGCATGGACTATACGTGACTATTGTATGTTATATGCTACTTGCTATTGTGATATGGATCATGGGATACATCCCGTTCTCTTTTTTGTTGTGCTTGGGCGTGACCATCTCAAAGCCCCCCCCCCCCCCCCCCCCCCCCCCCCCCCCCCCCCCCCCCCCCCCCCCCCCCCCCCCCCCCCCCCCCCCCCCCCCCCCCCCCCCCCCCCCCCCCGGTGGGACATTGTTGGATTGTTAGTGGTTGGTGTGACCGTCTCATTGATTTGTATGTTGTTGGAAAATCTTCGGCCTACCTTTTGGTGGCAAGAGCCTTGGAGGTGATCAACGTCCTTGTCGATATTGTGTGGATACGGTACCAAGAGTTTATGGAATTGAGGAGAATCATTCCTCTCATGACTATGTTGTTTTGTGGATGTAGGACACGTTTCGTTCCAGTTTGTTGTGATGTTGAGCGTGACCGTCCTTTTTTTCCTCTCTTTCCCCTCCCTCTCTTTTTTTTTGTTCTCCCTTTCTTTCTTTTTTTCCCTTTTTTAACATGTTTGATGTGATTGCATGTTAGCTTTGTATGACGTTCGTTGTATGTTCTGCTATGCTGTGTTTTATTTATCACAGTAATTACAAAGCGAGTTATTGACGTGTCTTAAACCTATGACTCTCACCAACATTATGTTGGCGTTTAAGCATCATTTTCAGGTGAGCAACTTGGAAATAAAATAGAAAGAAGTGGCTAGAGAGAAACCTTAGGTTGCATTGTGGAGTTTCTCCCTTAGTTTATGTTTTGCATTGTGGCATGATTACATTTATGGTTATTGAAATGCTTGTGTGTTGGAATGTCTCCTATTATTGGCGAGAACCTCCTTTTCTTCAATATAAGACGCTTTTGAATTTATCGATTTGTTTTGGGTATTTTCATGACACTTTGTGTCTATGTTTTGTTTATTTCATGCATACTAGTTTCTCTATATAGACACCATTGTGTTGTGATGATATCCATTCTCTAGTTACTGCCTTTGCATTTCAGCCTTTGGCGGGGATGACAGATTTGGTATTAGAGTCTCAATGGTTAATGAGAGTAGTAGGCGTGTATGAGCTAGACTATAACGTAGGGGGGTTTTCATGTAGATGCATTTAGGCTTTAAGTGTTTAATGTTATATTCTGCTATGCTGCCCATCTATTTTTGCATAGCGTATATATGTCGTATTTGTGTTAAGTTGTTTCATTTAGTTTTTTTGGTATACCATTAATTTGATATAATATGTAGTTACTTTCTTTTATATTAGCTATGTTTCCCTCACCCGTAAAAAGTCTCGTTGGGGAAAACCGTTTTCCCAAATGGGACTTAATGTTATAAGGATCCATAAGAGGGAGCATCTTGTGGAAAAGAAGAGATAGGATAGTTGATCGTTGTGTCGGATGTGCGTAATAGGGCTGGGGACCCGCGGTAGTCGGGTGATTCGTAGCGGAGCAAAAGTCAAAAACCAAGCGAGGGCCACAACATAAGTTTATGCGTCGTTTACCTACGTCATGTTGTTAGTTGATTATTTCTTTCAGATATTTTGTATTTGGAAGTCGTTGCGGAGACTGTTCGTTCCTTTATGTCATTTTAATTTCAAGTTTGGAGATAAGTAAGTAGTTACTTGGTTGGGACATGACTTTTATTGTGTTAAGTTGGAGTGGGGTTTAGAGTTGCAATAGTGATATATGTGCTGTTATGTGAATTATGATGTTATGGTAATGTTTGGAAAGTAAGTAACATGTGTGATAGGAGGACACTTATATTGATGGTGGCAAACATTATTATAAACATCGCACAATTAGACTTGTGACCGGATTGCTAATTTATTTGTGGTTTGTGGTTGTAGAGATGGTTGTTGTTTTAGATGTTTTTTATTGAGTATGTTGGATTTCTGTATAATAGGGATGGTGGTATGGGTAGGAGAATTATTTCTTACCTTATTGATGATATGTTATGGTGGTTGGCATAGAAGTCAAGTTTCCGCTGTCTTGAATCTTGTGATTTGCAAAATACCTAGTATTGCTTTTATAGAGGTTTCTCGTTTGCTCGGTTGTTTGTTCGGATTTCCTAAGTCTAAGTTTAGCATCCCTTCATCGTACTTTGTTAGTAAGGATATCTGATTTTCCTATTCGACGTCTCGAGGTATTTTGGTTGTTCGGATCTGCTCTTTCGGATATAGGCGCGTTTCGTTAGTTCTTTCATTGCATTGATTATCGTTCATGAGTATGCAAGGTTTCTTTTAAGCTACGTAAGTGTTCCTTACATATTGTGTAGATACAAATTAATCCTTCTTTTGTATATCTTTGGTTTTCGTAACCCGTTGGCGACGTGTTAGTATCGATGCTTTTAGGTTTGCTCTGTTGATTGTTATTTTGGATGAGACCTTACGTTTTCTTTTAAGTACGTAACGTCTTGCATGAGTTTTCTTGTACAAGTTCGTTTGATTTTATTTTGAAGTATTGATTTCTGGTGTTGCGTTTTCTTTCGTTTTCAACAAATAGGAATATTGTGTTAGAGGTTTACACGGTGGTTTTCGAATTTTTTTGGTATTATGGTGTCCTTGTTTAAGACATATTTATAATTGAGGTTCTAATTATAAAAACACCTTTGGAAGTATTGATGTTTTGTTAGGAGAAAGTATGTATAAAATGATCTTTGTAAAGTATATTGTATTTTATTATGTGAAAAGCAGGTTTAAGTGATTCATGTCGGGTGAGGTACGCATACACCATTAGGGAACCATCTCGGATGTTTATGAACAACCAGAATAATTTTTTAAAGATTAGCAGTTTAAAGGCAATTTCATTATTATTGATAAATATTTTTTTTACTTAAAGTGACTTTCTTAATTTAAATCGAGTTCTTATAAAAACATTATTTAATTTGGTCTTTGGAGTAAAGTCGGATAATTAGTTAGAATTCCGTCTTTAGTATGATTTTTTTTGTTCATTTATCGTGGTCACATGGGGTTTTCTTTCGTTGCGTTTCACCGGTGATGTATACGTTATCCTTATTCGCAAGGGTGTCCTTATGTCATTTGATTCAAGTCTACTTTGCATATGTGGAATCTCTTGATATGGAATTCTAGCCTTTGACTCGATATGCGTTGTTTTATCCTATTCGATTGTTGTACCAGTTGGAGTTCGTTGTATCCAGTTGTATGCATTGAAAGCTTTGATGTGATTATAGGAATTGACTGGTTGTCCAAGAGGAAGTTTGTGATAGTATGTCATGAGAAGGTGGTTAGAATACCGTTGGAAGGTGATGAGATACTCCGGGTTCATGGTAAACATACTCAAGGAGTCGTGAAAACCTTATTGAACAAAGATGGTTGTGGTGGCGAATTGTGTGGGAGTCGTGCCTGGGCGTACGGGGTGTTGGTGTTATGTTACTGAAAGACTTGTCGATGTTCGCTCCACAACGTAAAAGGGGAGTTCCGCTTAGTTAGTTTCATGAAGCGACGCCTGAGATCGTGGATGTCTCGATTTTCGGCTAGCACCTTTGAAGGCTGAAGTAGCTAAACTAAGACTCTATGAGTTCAAGCAAGGGTTTCATATGACCTAGTCATTTTTTGTGAGGAGCACCAGTGTCGTTTGTTAAAAAGAGGAGCATGGAGTTCATTTGAAGTTAGTGTTAGAATTACTGAGGAAGGAGAAGTTGTATGTTAAGGTTGCTAGTGTGAGGCAGTGAAGAATTATAAAGTACCTATGACACCATCCGAGATATGATTATTCTTAGGATGGTAGGTACTTACCTATGTTTCATCTGCAAATTTTCTAGATTGTTAAGCCCCATACTTCCCTACTAAGAGGAAGTCAAAAGTATAAGTGGGGCGCAGAATGAGAGTAATGCTTGCTAGACTTTGGGATGACTTGATTTGTGTGGCGCTTGCGATTAATCGAAGGTAGTGGGTATGCGTGTAGTAGAAAGGACCAGTGAAACCATAGGAGGTGTTTTTTGGATAGCTAGGACCGATGCAGTATTGTGCTAAGATGGAATGAAATTGGTCTGCCCAAAGGAGGCGTGTCAAGCAAAAGAACGTACTCGAAGAAAATGGGCTTCCATGGTAGATTGACTATGGATAAGAAGGAGGACTGATGAGTTTGTAATTTGA
This sequence comes from Tanacetum coccineum, assembly GCA_026074375.1. Lineage (NCBI taxonomy): Eukaryota > Viridiplantae > Streptophyta > Magnoliopsida > Asterales > Asteraceae > Tanacetum > Tanacetum coccineum. Next base: position 38,424 of record BQNB010007905.1, on the reverse strand, counting down.
GGTTGGTATATGAGTTCTGTATATTAGGGAAAGATGTAGAATGGTAGGATTCGTGATGAGGTCATGCATCAAGGTACTTGGTACATAACGGAGCGGTGTAAGAGTACTATAACCTTAGAGACATGTATTGGTAGCCACGTGTAGAAAAGGATATAGTTACCTATGTTAGCAATTATTGGATTTGTTTAAGAGGTGAAAGCTGTGATGTCAAAGACTATTGGCTTGCTGCAATACTTGAGTGAAAATGAGATAGAATCACCATGGATTTTATCAGTAAATTTCCAAGGTCAAAGTAGTGAGTATGATGTGATTCGGGTGATGGCCGATAGACTGACCAAGTTGGCTCATCTTCTAGCTATACAAGAAGATTTTAAGATGTGAAGTTGGCAAGGATTTATATTGATGAGATAATAGCAAGGAATGGAATTCTGGTGAAAATCAACTCAGATTGAGATGGATGATTTACCTCAAGGTTTTGGCAGACGTTACATAAAGTGTTTGAGACGCGATTGGATTTGAGTACTGCTTAACATCCTTAGGCGGATGGATAAAGTGAACGTATGAGTCAGACTTTAGAGGATATGCTTAGGGCATGTGTGATTGATTTTGGTGGTAGCTGGGATGTTCATCTACCATTGGCTGAATTTTCATACAAATCGTTTGAGCATAAGATGTGCTCCGTTTGAAGCATTGTATGGAAGGAAGTGTAGGTCGCCTGTTTTATGGGCCGAGGTTGGGGAAAGTAGTTTAATTGGACCTGAGTTGGTTCAAGAGACGACTGATAAAGTAGTGTTGATAAAAGAGAAGTTCAAAGCGGCGAGAGACCGTCAAAAGAGTTATGCTGATAATAGTCGCAAACCGTTGGAGTTTGAGGTTGGAAATCGTGAATTGTTAAAGGTGACGCCATGGAAGGGCGTAGTTCGAAAGGTAAGTTAGTACCGAGGTGTGATCCTTGAAAGGATTGGTCCTGTAGTCTATCGGTTGAGATTGCCTGAAGAATTGAGTGGAGTACATGACACGTTTCATGTGTCAAACCTAAAGAAGTGTTTGGCGGATGCTAGTTTGCATGTGCCATTGGACGAGATTAAGGTTGACAAAACTCTTCGTTTTGTTGAGGAACCTGTAGAGATTAGTGACCGTGAAGTTAAGAGGTTAAAATGTAGCAGAATGGTGGTAGTTAAGGTCCATTTGGGCTCGAAGCGAGGTCTTTAGGACTTCAGGTAAACTGATGTATCCACACTTGTTCGTTGAGCAAGGGATTGTAGACCTTAGTATGCCCTTAGATGTGTTTGTGTGATTTTGGTTAAAGTTATTTTATGAATAAGCTCGAAGTCGAGCCGATTCTTCAAAAACGTTGGGCTTTGTAACGACTTATAACTTGGTTTTAAGACAGTTCTTGTTTGATGAGTTGCGAGACCGGGTTGTAAATGACGTTGTTACGCAACTTAAGGTTTTTGACGAGTCTCCTCGATGATGGGCGAGGTTCAGGTAGTTGGATGTTTCTTTTTGTTTGGAGCGGTTATACTGCTATGCGTACCCTTTTGTGGGCAGACAAATTTATTGACAGTAAGATACTTGTAATAGTTCGTTGGAATTCTAAGCGTGGTCCTGAGTTCACTTGGGAGCACGAAGATTATATGAAGTCTAAGTATCCTCAGTTGTTTGTTGGTCGGGTTGATGAATCGGCTAGTTAAATCTCGGGACGAGATTTCCTAAAGGAGGGGATACTGTGACAACCATGACTTGAGCAGGTTAGTCAAACTGTTAGCGTTGACTTATGTATCTGTTGCAAGGTATGGTGTATGTGATTATATGAGTTTATGTGTGTTTATATGTGTTTATGTGGGAATTGGTAATCAATCTATAGAGTGTGATCACAATGAGATTAGAATGGTGGAGAATTTGGTTGAATTCTTTTCGTTCACTTTTGGTGACAAGGAAATGATTTTGGTGATTTAAACGTTTTTGTGATTTATCGTGTATGTATTATTACGTATATGTAATTATGTGTTAGTAATATTTGAATTTTATGGGTTTTAATAGTTAGAATAGGAAAGAAATGTAAATTTTATTTTTAGAAAGTTAGGTTTAATGAAAATGAAAAGTAGTTTATTTTAAAAGTCTAGTAAATTGCGTTTACGCGAAAAGATATGCGCAAATAAGCTTAGATTTTTATAAAAACTTAGGGTAATGTTAGTAAATATGTAATTAATAAATAAATAAATAAAAAATAAAAAATATATATAAATAGGGTGTAGGCCGACTAGGAAAGAAAAAAATAAAGCCCAATCCTACTACAACTCTTATTAGGAAATTATCTACACTATATATATAAAATAAAAGAACCCAAAAACGAAATTTCCTCCTCCCTATTGAAGGTTCGGTCGACCACAAGAAGAAAAGAAGAAAAAAAAATTAGGGTTTTGTTCTTGTGAAGAGAAATCAAGGTTTAGGTATGTTTTAATTAATCTTTTGTTAATTATTAATCTTTAATCATGTAATAATTATTATGATGGAATTAGGGTTTTATAAAATCTGTAAATTAATGATGTTTAATCATATTGCAATAATTAGGGTTTAATTAGGATCATATGGGTGTATTCGTTAGGGTTTAGATCGCGTTAAAACTTGATTTAGATTAGGGCAGAATTTAGGGCTGTGTTGTTCGGCTGATATCTCAATGATGGGAATAGCTTTTGTTAAGTTTCCAGTGTCTATGATGTAGCTCAGAGAGTCTAGTTTCCAGAACATCCGGCCTCGAAAGTTTTTAAGGTCGGGAAGTCATTCAAATGTTGGTTACGAGAAAAGTTGTCAAAGCAGTAAATTCGGGTCAGATTTAGGTCAGATTACGAGGTGTAAAACCCCCACTTAAAATTTGAATTAGGATTAGCCAACCTACAGGAGTTTAGTTCTATGTGTCTATTAAAAATCCCCCAAAGGAGAGCTTCTGATTTGGAGTCTAAGTATGGTTTTTAGGTCCAAACTTTTTAGTGTGCGATCAGATCCGAAACTGAGTAGTTAAAAGTTTGATTTTATTTGGGGCACTTAAGAGTGGAAATAAATTAGTGGAAAAATCATGGAGTTAGTAGACTCATGGTATTGAACCTGTGATTTTTGGTAAAATTTATAAAGCTCAGTAGGTATGGTTTAGAAAATGGTAAAGTGATGTCAAAATTCTGCGTTTTCGGGTAAATTGTAAGACTTTGGAAAAGTGTGTAAACATGTTGGTTAAGGTTGGGCATGGTGTCGTGGTGACCCATGAGGGTAATTAAACACCTTAGACATCCATCATATGATTGTTACATGGGCATAAGCAATTGGCTTGGTCGCATGTAACACGTGTTTGTTTTGATTGTTTAGATTTGTGCTAGTGTTTGTGGAAGCTGCAAAGCATCAGGTGAGTTTCATAGCCCCTTTTTCTTATGTTTTCTTAGGGTGAAAATGATGCTATGAGTATTAAATGTTTTAGTTACTGTGATAATGTATTTTAAATGAAGCATGGGCTATACGAGACTATTGTATGTTATGTGCTACTTGCTAATGTGATATGGATTGTTGTGCTTGAACGTGACCGTCTCAAGGCATTGGTGGATTATTACTAGTGAGCGTGACCGTCTCATTGATGTGGATTGTTAGTAGTGAGCGTGACCGTCTCATTGCTGTGGATTGTTGATAGTGAGCGTGATCGTCTCATTGTTGTGGATCGTGGGACATGTTCCGTTCCCTTATTTGTGAGGTTGAGCGTGACCGTCTCAACATGGTTTGGTGTGTTTGCATGTTAGCTTGTATGATAGTTCGTTTAATGTCTTGCTATGCTATAATGTTTTGATAATCATAGTAATTGGATTTAAAGGTTTGTTTTGCTTGTCTTAAACCTATGACTCTCACCAACCATTGTGTTGATGATTTTAAGCATCATTTTCAGGTGAACTTAATGGTGCTAAGATAGAGCGCAGTGGCTAGAAGAGACCGTAGGATGCTTGGAGTTTATTTATGCTTTATGTTTTGAATAATTGCGTTTGCATAAATTGTTTGGATTATGTTTTGCATGTCATTTATTGACGAGACCTCCTCCTCATTAATAAAGACACCATTAGGTTTTGGGTATTGTTATGACACTTTGTGTCTTTGCTTTACTTTAGTATTCATTTTAGTATTCTCTATATAGACACCATGTGTTGTGATGATATCCATTCTTGTTTACGCCTCGCTTTTCCGCCTTGGCGGGGTGTGACAGATTGGTATCAAAGCCTTTGGTTATCGAGAACTAGGTGGTTGAGCCTAAACTATAGCTTAAGGGTCCCTCATATAGTTGTATTTTAGGGCATAAGTGTTTGTGTACGTATATACCAAAAAAGTTTGAGGGATCATTTTCGTTAAATCCGGACGACCACATTGACCATTTATGCAATTAACTCTTGATTTAACTTTAGCCCTTTAAAGCAATGTTTGGATCAAGTCGTTAACACATTTGTTTCTAGAGAGAGAAGTAAAGGGTTTGATCGTTACCCCTTGTAAGGCGGGTAGTCCTTTTCTACATTTGGTAGAACCGGAAGCAACTTCTATACCTTATGTAAGGGTATGGCTGTCTATGTCTCAACCTCCCTCATAAATTCTAGAAGACGGTATTAGGTACCATCACCCATGAAAGACGGTATTGAAAGTTAATTTACTTTATTTAACTTTAACCCTTTAACTTTGTATTATCATTTCATTAAAACTTCCTAAGTTTAATGAATATTTAATCAAAACATTTAACTAATTTAGTTAACATTATTATTTGTAACTTAAAACGACATATTGTGTTGACCATTGTGATCAAGTTTATGGTTTGGGTGGATTCATCTGGTAACAAAATTAGCATTCATGTTCACGGGGCATGTATCAAGTCTAACTACCCGAATCCGACCTTGAGGCAACGGGTACTTGAACCGGAATTAACGGTCATCGCATATTGGATCCGTAAAAAAAATAGGGTATCCGCCCCGTGAGGACGATTATATATTTTTCTCGCTATCCAAACCGACATCTATTCTGATATCATGCGACTCTCGAAAAGAATATGACATGATATAGAACATTAAAAGTTTATAACAATAATGTACTACCTAAACACTTGATATAATTCAAAGGGAGATCAGATTATTGCACTGGTAACAACTTAACCTGCTGATCGTATTGGAGATTCAGTGATTAACGTTTACTTCCATCAAGATTTTTCTTTGCCACAAAGCCGCAATGTCTGAAGCTACTCGATCTATGTGATCAGTTTTGAATATTCAAGAAGATATCTCAGGCTCTCAGCACATCTCTGCATGATTGAAGTGTCGCGTCACTCCAAGAGC
>BQNB010007905.1:0-31304 GCA_026074375.1 Tanacetum coccineum | reverse complement strand
GTTAATTATATGTGTTGAAATCATGTATTTTATAGTAATGATTAGTTCATATTTGAAAATGTTTTTAATTCATAAAAGTTTAAACAACATCAATAAAGTTGTTGTTAGCAAAATCCATACAAATAAAATCATTCATCCATATTTATAGGAAATAAACCAAATTTCCAAAACAAACCCTCTAAGTCAAATTGAACATAACTTTGACCTGCAGAGCTTTTAGAGATATGAGTTGTAGATCTTAAATTACAATTCAAAGTTTTTCAATGGAAATTTCAACACCGTCTTCTGGTTTAGGATGTGAGAGATATATCAATTCTGCATCCGGATTCACCAATTCCCACCTGAAGTTTAATTTATTGTAAAAAACCAACAATTAGTACTAATAACAAATTCCCTAGAAATGTTTTGGTATATATATGAAACGAAACGATACAAACTTTAAATGACAACATACTTGTATCCAGTGGACAAATGATAAAGAAAGATAGCAAGTTGTAAACGAGCGAGCATATTTCCTGGACATAACCTTGATCCGCCACCGAACACTTGGTATGTTCCGGGCGCCATTGGTACCTTAAGAAAAATAGCCAAATGTTCTTAGCATGAAGAAAACAAAAAATGATTCTATGATAAGGATTAAAATATCATTTAGGGACTTACATCCCATCTATCAGGGTTGAAACACAATGGATCATTGAAGTTCTCAGGATTTGTATGTAGATATCTAATCCATATCATTAAATTCCATCCTTTCGGTATAGTATATCCTATATGATAAACAAACTTTATAGCAAGAAAAATATGAAACAAGTAAGCCTAATAAAACATCATGCACCTTGATAGTTGACATCTTTTGTGGCTGTTCGAAAGACAAATGGAGCGACATTAGCCATTCTGATTGTTTCATCTACAACTTTCATGGTGTATTTCATCTTCAAGATCTCATCACTCGTAACAAATTGTTCATTCTTGCTTTTTTTGAGAGACATGTTTTCGTCCTATAATATATATTACTATTGAGATTAAAACGAGACAACAAAAATAAGAATGAGAAGTAGGACCAGGTGTAGATGTACCCGAAGCTTTTGTAGAACCTTAGGGTACTTAGCGAGATGATAAACCGCCCACATTGTGGCAAGAGTAGTTGATTCATAGCCAGCAACAAGAACACCTATAATATTGTCAAGGACTTCTTCATCACTTAATTTTCTCTCTTCTTCGTCCTTCAACTTCATCAAACCATCCATAAGGTCTTTCATAGGTTGAGTACTTCCATCGTCAATGTTGTTCTTCCTTTTATCCAACTCTTCCTTAAAAATTGCATTGGCTTTTTTCCGACACTATCAAAATAATGTTTTTGCACACATCTTTAGATTTATCAAGAAAGCAGGTTATGATATGATCAAAAGTTTATGACTTTGAATCAAACCTGTAGGGCATGATGATAAGCAAATCCTGGTATATTCAGTGGGTAAGATCTAACCCCACTAACAAATCCTATAAAGTATTTGCCAAGCATATCAAGAGTTGGACCAGGCTCAAAACCAGCAAAATACATGCCAATGTTCTCAAATGTAACCTTCTTTATTTCTTCATAGGAATTAATTGTGCCATGTTCTGCCCAAGATTGAAGGGCAGAGACCATTCTTGGTTGCACAAGGCAAGAAATCTGGCGAAGTGCATCAAGGTGGTTAATACTTCTAGAAACAAAACTTCTAATCCTAACATGTTCTTTTCCATGAACCGCACCTAGTGAATTCTTGCCAATAATCTCAACGTTTGGCCATTCTAAGATAAAGCTTTCTTCAGCTCGAAATGCATATTTGGTAGCCAGTGGTGAAAATACAATTACTGATGGTTTACCAAATAAGTGTGTTTTATACATTCCTATCCCATCTCCATACCTATAAGCAAATGCATAATGAGTGACCAAATTACGGTACAAAAAAACATTAAAAGATAACGACAGTATCATGAGAAACAGTACTTAAATATAACCTGTGACGCTTAGCATTTATATAATCATCAGGGCAACGACGGACTTTGAAGTACCAAAGGAATGTGAACATTTCACCAATGATAGGAAGACCCATGTGGCCAGGAAGCAGTTTGATGCCACCTTCAGATGATCGAAATCTTGCCATAAGTCCATACCACATATCATTCCACCACCACAACAGCCAACCTACTAGCGGCACCACTCCTAACACCACGGCCAACCACATAGTCGTTTGTGTATGTTTTGTTTTCCCTCAGCTCCTTATGTTGGTAAAAGTGTGGCATGCGACTTCAAGTATTTAGAGACTCCTAGAAAAGATGCCATATGCAACATTTCACTTATTCTCTACATAAGTAGACAAGTAGTGCATGTATATTTTAAGCTATTTTGTTTCGGCATATGCCATATGCTAACAGTTGAATAAATTTATATAAATCCAAATTAATCAAATAAACAAGTTATGTAGGACAACTCTAACTATTTTTTAATGGGGAATAATAGAATAGTAACAAGCATGATTACCCGCGCGTTGCTGCGGGTCGTTAATTTTTTTCGCGTAGTTGCGAGGCATTACTATTTTTAATTTTTTTTATTTTGTGTGGTTTTATTTTTTCGTCCTCATATTTAATAGTTTTTTTTTTCTTATATGGGCTTATGTGTGGACTCATGTTTAAAGGTTTCTTTTTTTGGCTATACGGGTTTTTTTTTAATATAATTTTCTGGGAACATGACGTTTTTTTTATTGTATAAAACCACCCCCCCTCTCTTCCCCCCCCCTCACGAACCACCCCGACCCGCTCTCCGCACCACCGCTACAATCAAACACCCCTACAACACTAACTCCCCCCCCCCCCTCTCCAACACCCCACACACCCCTTACCTAACCCCCCACACCACCCTGCCCCCCTCCCCCCCTCCACTCTCTGCCCACCAGTCACCCACCCAATAACCCTGCCCACCCCCCCCATACCCGTCCGCCTCGCACGTCACCACCTCCACCAACCCCCCCCAAACCTCCCCCCTTGCCCCTCCCCTCTCACCACCTGACGACCACCGCACCGCGCCTCCTCGAATGTCCTTCCACACTGCCTCCCCCACCTCCCCCCCCACCCCCGCCCCCCCACCACCCAACCGCCCCCCTCTCCCCCATACATCCAACCCCTCCCCAACAACGCCCCTTGGCCAACCCAGCACCCCATCCTCACTCCCCACCCCCCCACTACAACACCACACGTCCGTCTGTGCCCCACCCAACCCCCCGAAACCTACACCTCCCTTCACACCACCCCCCGCACCTACGCCCCAAACGTTCCCACCCCCCCCTCACCACCACCCCCCCCCTCACACATTGCTTCCTCGGCTCCCCCCCGCCCTCCCTCCATCGACCGCTTCAACCCCGCCACACGGCATCCTTCCCCCCCCCCCCCCACGCCCCCTTCCCCCCCCCCCCCCCCACCCTCCCCCCCTACCCCCCCCGGCCCCCCTCCCATCCCGCCCCAGCCCCTCCCACCCACCCACCCCCCCCGCCCACCCCACAACGAGACGCCCCACACCCCTGACGCCCTCCGCCCCCCACAACCATCCCCGCCCCCCACCATACCCCTCCGACCTCCAGACTCCCCCCCCTGTCGCCCCCCCCCTCCCCAACCACCCCCCCATAGCCCGCGCCGCCCCACCCCCCCCCCTGCCCCGCCCCCCCCCCGCAACGCACCCTCCCCGCCCCCTCTCCCAGCCCCCCACCCTACCCCCTACCCTCCTCCCCCCCCACCCTCCCCCACACCCCCCACCCCCCCCCGCCCCCTTTCCCCCCTCACCACCCCTATACTCACCCTCCTCCCCCCGCCGCCACCTCCCGCACACCTCCGCCCAGCATGATCCCCTCGATCGCCCCCCCTCGTCCCCAACAAGAGACCCCCCCCCCCCCCCCACCCCCCCCCCCACCCCCTCCCCCCACCCCCCCCCCCCCCCACACACCCCCCACAGACCCCCCCCACACCCCTCACCCCCCTCCCCCCGCACCCCCCCCTACCTCACCCCGCGCCCACACCCCCCACCACCCCCCCCCCACCCACCAACCCCACCCCCACCCCCCCCCCCCCCTTAAGACCAACCCCCCCCCAACACCCCCCCCCTCCCCCACCCCCCCCACACTCCCCCCCCCCCCCCCCTCCCTCCCCCCCCCGCCACACCCCCCCCGCCCCACTCCCCCCCCCCCCCCCCCCCCCTCCCGCCGCACACCCACCCCCCCCCCCCACCCCACCCCCCCCCCCCCCACCTCCCCCACCCCCGCCCTCCGCCACAGCGCCCCCCCAGCCCGCCCCCCGCTATCCCTTCGCCGCCCCCACCCCCCGATCGTCCCCCCACCCCTCCCCCCCCTCCCCCCCCCCACCACGGCAGTCACCGCCCCTACAACCCCCCTCCACGCCCCCCCCCCCCCACCCCCCCCCCCCACCACTACCCCCCCACCCCCCCGACCCCCCCCACTCCCCCCACCTCCGTCCCCTTCCCCCACCCCACCCCCCCCCGCCTCTCCCCCCGCCCCCCCTCACGACTCGCCCCTCCTACCACCCTAAGAATGACCCTCACAAACCCCCCCCCCCACCAACTCCCCCCCCCCACTATCCCCCAACCGCCCGCCCCCCTCCCCCCCCCCCAACCTCCCCCCCCTCTCCCACCACCCCGCACCCCCCCAGCCTACCCCCCCCACCCCCCCCACCTACCTCCCCGCCACTAACACTCACCCGCCCTCCCCCCCGTCCCCCCCCCCCCCCCCACCCCCCACCCCCCAACCCCCCCCCCTCCCACCCCCCCGTAATCCCAACCCCAAACAAGCCCCACATGCCTGCACAACCCTCCCACACCCCCCACACCCACCACTTACCCTACACCACCCCCACTCCCCCCACCCCTACACCCACGACCCCCTCCCCCCCCCCTACCCACCCCCACTCTCCGCCCCACCGTCACCGCACTGCGGCCCCCCCAACGCCTCCCGCCACCCCCGGCCCCCCACCCCCCCCCCGCCCCACCCCCACCCACCACCCCCCACTCCCCCCCCAACCCCCCCCCGCCACCACCGATCACCACTCCCCACCCCGAACCCCCCCCCCCTTCCCCCCCCAATCCCCCTACCCACCCTCACAGCCCTCCCCCACACCCAACCCCCCACCCCCACATACTACCACGCGCATCCCCCCCCCCCCCCCCCCGCCACCGCCTCTCCCCCCCCCCGCCCCCCCCCACCCCCCACCCGCCACCGCCCCCCCTGCTCGACTCCCGCTACCCCACCCACTTCCCCCCCACCTCCCACCCCAGTTCCCCCCCCACGCACCCACCCCCCCCCCCCCCAACAGACCCCTCCCCCCCTACCCACCCGCCCCCCTTCCCTCCCCCCCACCTCCCATCCCCCCACCCCCGCATGCCCGCCCCCCCCCCCCCCCCCCCCCAACCCCAACAACCGCCCCAGCCAACCCCCCAACACCCCCCCCCGCCCCCCCCCCCCCCGCCACCCACCCCCCACCCCCCCCCCCCCCCACCCCCCCCCCTACACCCGCCCCCACCGCACTCCCCACGCCCCACTCCCCCCACCCACCCACAACCCCCCACCCCCCACCCCCTCACACCGCCCCCCCACCCACCCCGCCCCCCCCCCCCCCTCCCCCCCCCCGCCACCGTCCCCTCCCCCCCCCCACACCCACCACCCCCCCCCCCCCACACCCCCACCCCCCCCCCCCCCCCCCCCCACCCCCCCTCCCCCACCCCCGCCCCCCTCCCGCCCCACAACCGCCCCCCCACCCCCAACCCCTCCCACCCCCCCCTAACCCCCCCCCCCGGCCCCCCCCGACCCCTACTCCGCCTTTAACCTACAACCCCCCTCCCCACCCCACCCAGCCCCCCTCCCCCCACCCGCCCCCCCCCCCCCCCCCCACCCACCCCTCCCCCGCCCCCCCCACACCCTCCCCCACCCCACCACCCTCCCCCCCCCCCCTCCCACCCCCCGCCACCAAACCCCTCCCACTCCCCCCTCACCCACACCCACCACCTCCCCCCCCCACTCACCCCCCCACCCCCCCCACCATCCCCCCCACACTCCAACCCCCCCCCCCCTCCACCCCCCAACTTCAAACCCCCCCCCCCCCCTCACCCCCCCCCCATCCCACCAAACTCCCTCTCCCCCCACCCACCCCCCCCAACCCCCCCCCCCCGCCCTCCCCCCTCCGCACCTCCCCACACCCCCCCCCCCCCCCCCCCTCCCAACCCCACCCTCCCCCCCCTCCCAACTCCCCCACACCGAAGCCCCCCCCCCCCCGACATCCTCCCGGCCTGCCCCACCACCGCCACCCACACCCCACCCCCCCCCACCCCCCCCCCCCCCCCCGCGCACCGCCCACCCCCCCCACCAACCCCCCTCACCGCCCCCACCCCCCCCCCCCCCGCCCCCCCCCCCCCCCCCCCCCCCCTCGCCTCCCACCTGCCCCACCCCCACGACCCCCCCCCCCCCCCCCCACCCCTCCCCCCCCCCCCCCCCCTTCCCCTCCCTCCCCCCCCCCCCCCCCCCCCCCCTCACCCTCACCCCCCACGCCACCCCCCACCCCCCCCACGCCCCCCCCACTCCCCCCCCCCCATCCCCCCTCCCCCCACCCCCCCCCCACCCCCTCCACGCCAGCCCCCCCCCCAACTATACCACCACCCCCACCCCCCCACCCCTACCCCCCCCACCGCCTCGCCCCCACCCACACCCCCACCCCCCCACCTCCCTCCCCCCCCCCCTCCCCTCCCCCTCCCCCTCCGCCCCCAAGCTCCGAACCGCGTCCTCGAACCCCCACCCCACCCACCCCTCCCCAGCCCCCCCCCCCCCCCCCTCCCCCCCCCCCCCCCCCCCCCCCCCTCCCCCCCCCCCCCCCCCACCCACCCCCCCCCCACCCCCACCCCTCCACCTACCCCCCCCCCTTCCCTCCCCCCTCCCCGCCCACCCCCCCCCCCCCCCCCCCGCCCCACCCCCCCCAACCCCTCCCCCCCCCCCCGACCCTCCCACCCCCCCCAGCTCACCCCCCCCCCCATCCCCCCACCCCCTCTAAACCCCCCCCCCTCCCCCCCTCCCCCACCCCCTCCCACCGGCCCCCTCACCCCCCCCCCCACTCCCCCCCACCCCCAACCCCACCCCCCCCGCCGCCCACCCCCCCGCCCCCACCCCTCCCAACCCCCCCACCCACCCCGCCCCATCCCACCCCAACCAAACCCCACCCCCCCAACACCCCTCCCCCGCGCCCGCCCCCCCCCTTCACCCTCCCCCCCCACCACCTAACCCCCCCCCCCAACTCCACCCTCCCCACCCCCCCCCGCCCCCCCCCCAACCCCCCCCACACCCTCCCCCCCCCCCCCCCGCCACCCCCATCACCTACCGCCGCCCCCCCCCCCCCACCCCCCCCCCCCCCCACCCCACCCCCCGGTCCCCCCCCCACACCCCCCCACCCCCCCCCCCCACCCCCCCACCCCCCCCACCCGCCTACCCGCACCCGCCCCCCTCCCCCCACCCCCACCCCCCCCCCCCACACACGCATCCCCCCAGCCCCCCCCCCCACCCCCTCCCCGCCCCCCCCCCCCCCCCACCTCCCCTCCCGCCCCCCCCCCCCCCCCATCACCCCCCCCCCAACCCGCCCCACCCCGCCCCCTGCACCCCTTACAGCCCCCGCGCCCCCGACCCCCGACTCCCCGACCCCCCACTCCCACCCCCCCCCCATCACCGCCCCCCCCCCCACCACCCCCTCAACTATCACCCCCCAACCCCCGCTCCCCCCCCACCACCCCCCCCCCTCCACCCCCCACCCCCCCCTCCCCCCCCCACCACCCCTCCCCCCCCCCCCCCTCCCCACCACAAGCCCAACCCCCCCCCCCACCCCCACCCCCCCCCCACCCCACCCGACCTCCCCCCCCCCCCCCCCCCCCTCACACCCCCACCCCCGACCCGCCTCTCCCCCACCCCCCACCCCCCTCCCCCCCCCCCCCCCCGCCTCCCCACCCGCCCCCCCCCCCCCCCCCCCCCCACCAACGGCACCCCGCCCTCGCCCCACCCCCCAACACGCCCCCCCCCCTCCCCCCCCAAACCCCCCACCGCCCTCCCCGCCCCACCTCAACCTCCCCCTCCCCCCGCCCCCCCTCTCCCCCCTCCCCCGCCCCCCCTCCCCCAAACCCCCCCCACGCCCCCCTCGCCTCCCCGCCCACCCACCCTTCAACCTCAACCCCCCCAACCCACCCACCCCCCTCGCACCCCCAGCCCCGAACCACACCCCCCCCCCCCCAAACCCCTCCCCGCCCCCCCCCCCCCTCCCGCCCCCCCGTCCCCGCGCCCCCCCCCCCCCAAGGCACCCCCCCCACCCCCACCCCCCCCGCCCCTTCAAGCCCCCGCTCGCCCCCCCTCCCCCCCCCATTCACCCCCCCCCCCCCCCACAGACCCACCGCCCCACCCCCCCACCCCCCCCCCCCCCTCCCCCCCCCCCCCCCCCCCCCAACCCCCCCCCCCCCCTCACCCCCCCCACCCCCCCCACCCCACCCCCACCACCACCCGACCACGAAATACCCACCCTTCAACCCCCCCCCACGCCACACTACCCGCGCCCCCCCCCCCCACTGCACCCCACCCTCCTGGCCCCCCCCCCCCCCCCCCCCCCCTCCTCCCGCCCCCTCCCCCCGCCCCGCACCCCTACCCCCCCTCCCCCCCCCTCCCCCCCCCCCCCCCACCCCACACCCCACCGCCCCCCCCCCCCCCACCCCCCCCCCCCTCCCCCCCCCCCCCACTCCCCCCCCACCCCCCTACCCCCCACACCCACCCCCACGCCCCACCCCCCCCTCCCCCCCACACCCCACACCCGCCCCCACCACCCTCCACTCGAGACACCCATTAATACCCACCCACCACCCCCACCCCCCCCACTCCCATCTCCACCCACCCCTACCCCCCGCCCCCCCCCCCCCCGCCACACCCCCCCACCACCCCCCACATCCCCCCGCCCCCCCCCCCCACCCCCGGCCCCCCCCCCTCACCGACACCCCCAGCCCCCCCACCCCCCCCCCCCACCTCCCACCGCCCCACCTCCCCCCCCCCCCCTCCCCCCCCTCCCCCGACCACCTACAGCCCACCTCCCACTCCCCCCCCCACCCCCCCCCACCCCACCCCCCCCCACCCCCCCACCCCCCCGCCCCCCCCCTACCCCCCCAACCCACCGATCCCCCCCCCCCCCCCCCCTCCCCAACCCGACCCCCCCAACTACCCCCCCCCTCCCCCACCGCCCAGCCCTCCCCCCGCCCTGCCCCCCCCCCCCCCCACCCCCCCCCCCCCCCCCCCCCCCCCCCACCCCCCCCCCCCCCCCCCCCCGCCCCACCACCCCCCCACCCCCCCGCCCCCTACCCCCCCCCCGCCCCGCCCCCCACTCCCCCCCGCCGCACCCCCCCCCCCACACCCCCACACACGCCCCCCCCCCCCCCACAACCCCCCCCCCCCCCCCGCCCTCACCCCCACACCACCACCCCCTCCCACCATCACCCCCCCCCCCCCCCCCCACTCCGCCCCCCGCGCCCCCCCCACTCACCCCTACCCCCACTCCGCCCCCCCCTACCTCCCCCCCCCCCCACCACCACTCCCCCCCCCCCACTCCCCCCCACACCCCGACCGCACCCCCTCCCACCCCCCCGCCCCCCCAACCCAACCCGCACCCCCCGTTCCAGCCCCCCCCCTCCCACCCCCACCTCCCCCCCCCCCCCATCACCCCCACCCCCCCCCTCACGCCCCTTTTCCCCCCGACCCTCCCCCCGTCGACCCTCCACCCCCCCCCGCACCGCCCACCCCCCACCGCCCCCCGCGCCCCACCCCCCCCCCCACCCCCCCCCCCCCGCCCCCCGCCCTACCTCCACCACTCCCGCTTCCCCCCCCCCCCCCCATCCCCTACCCTCCACACTACCACTCCCCCCTCCCCCCCCCAAAACCCCCCCCTCCACAGACCCTGCCCCTCCCCCCGCCTCCCCCCCTACCCTCCCCGCCCCGCTCTACCCCACCCCCCCCCCCCCCACCCCCACCTCCCCACCGCCCTCCCGCGACCCCCCCCCCCCCTCTCCCTCCACCCCCCACCCCACCACCTACCCTCTCCCCCCCCCCCCCCCACACCCGCACTCCCCCACTCCCCCCCCCCACCGCACCTCCCCCCCCCCCATTCCCCCCCACCCCCCCCTCCCCCTTCCCCGCAACCCCCCCCGACTTCACCCCCCCCCACCCCCCCAACCCCTCCCCACCCACGTCCCACCCCCCCCCCCCCCCCCCCCCCCACCCCCCTCCCCCCCGCCAGCCCCCCCCCCCCCCCCCCCCCACCCCCCCCCCTTGTACCCCGACCTCCCCACCGCCCCAACATCACACCCCCCCCCCCCCGCCATCTCCTGCACCCTCAACACCCCACTACCCCCTCGCACCCCCCCTCCCCCAACCCCCCCCTCGCCCCCCCCCCCCCCGCCCCGTCACCCCCCCCCACCACTCCGACCCCCCCCCCTCCCTCCCCCCACGCCCCGCCACCCCCCCTCCCCCCCCCACATCCCCACCCACACCCGCCCCCACACCCCCCCCCACCCCCAACCGCCCCACCACCCCCCCTCCCCCCCCACCCCGCTCCCCCCCCCCCCATCCTCCACCCCCTCACCCCTCCTCACACCCTCCCCCCCACCCCCAGCCCCCCCCTCGCCCACCCTCCCCCCCCCCGCCCCCTCCGACACCGCCCCCCCCCCCACACCCCGCCCCCCCCCTCCCTCCCTGACCCTCCTCCGGTCCCCCTCCCATCCACGTCTACCCACCTCACCCTCCGCCCCCCGCCCGCCTCCCAAGCCCCCCCCCAACCCACCCCCCAACCCCAAAAACCCCGTCACCTCCTACGCCACCCCCCACCCATCCCCACCCCTCCCCTCGCCACCCCCCCCCCAACCCCATCGCCAACCGCCCCCCCAGGCACCCCCCCCAAACCCCCCACCCCGTTAACACAACCATCGTGCCCACCGCGCCCCCCCCCCACACTCCCCAGTCCCCCACCCCCACCCCCACCCGACCCCCCCCTCGTACCTCCCGAGCACCCAAGCCGCACCTCCCCCCCCCCGTATGCCCCCTCGGTCCCCACCCCCCCACACCCCCCCCTCACCTACTCCCTGTCCCTCACCCCCTCCACCCTCACCAACCCCCACCCCCCCTCCCCCGCCCACCCCCCCCGCCCCAACACGCCCCTCCCACCCCGCACCCCCCCGCCCACCGCCCGCCGACCCCCCCCCCCCGCCCCACCCCCCGCCCCCCCCTCACCACAAGCCCCCCCCCCCCCCCGACACCCGACCCCCCACCCCCCCCCCCCCCCCACACCGCCCCCCCCCTCCCCGCCCACAACCATACCCCCCCCCCCCCTCACCCCTCACCCCCCCACGCCACCCCCCCCCCACTTCTAACCCTCGCCCCCCATCACCACCCGTCACCCACCCTGCCTCGTCGTGTCCGCCGCAACCCCCCCGCCCCGCCTCCCTCCCCCTCCTACCCCCCCCCCCTATCACACCGCCCCCCCCTCCCCCACCACCCCCGCCCACCACGCACCAACCATCCCCCCCTCCCCCCAGACCTCCAACCACCTCCCGCCCCGCCCTCACACCGCAACACCACCCCCCGTCCATTCTCACCTCCCCCCCCCCCCCCCCCCCCCCTCCGCCCGCCCCCTCCCGTCCCGCCCCACCCCCCCCCGTCACACCCTGTCCCACGCCTCCTCCTCGCCTCCCTCCCCGCCCCCCTCCTCCCTCCCCCCCACCCACCCCTCCTCCTCCTCGCGCCCCCCCGCCCCCCCGCCTCCCCCCCACCCCCCCCCAACCTTCCGCGCCTCACCCCCCTCACCCCCCCCCGCCCACTTCACTCTCCCCCCCCCCCCGCACCAACGTCTTACTCATCCCCGCCGCCACCTTCCCCCCCCCCCCCACCCATCCCCCACCCCTCCCCACCCCCCCCCCCCCACCACCCCGCCCCGTACCTCATCCCCCCCCCCCCCGCCCGCCCCATCCCCCCCCCCCGCCTCCACCACCCAGCCCCGATCCCCCCCCCCCCGCCCCCCCTACCCCCTCCCCCCCCCCCTCCCCCACCCCCCCCCCCCCCCCCCCCCTACCCCCCCCGCAACCACACACCACCGCCCACCCACCCCCCCCACCCCCCCACCCCCCTCCTGCCTACTCCCCCCACCCTCCTCCCCCCCCACCCCCCCACCCACCCTCCCCCCCCCCCCCCCCGAACAACCCCACCCCCCCCCCCCCAAATCCACCGCCCCCCCCCCCCCCCCTCCCCCACCCCCCTCCCCCCCCACCCCCCCCCCCCCCCCCCTCCCCGCCCTCACCCCCACCCACCCCCCCCCCCCCACCCCCCCCCCCCTCCCACGCCTCCCCCCCCACCCACCCCCCCCCCCGCCCTCCTCCCCACTCCCCCCCGCTCCCCCCCTTCCCCCCCCCCCCCCCCCTCCCCCGCCACACCCTCGCACCCCCCCCACCCTTAGCCCCCCACCCCCAGCCATCCCCCCCCGAGCCCCCCCTCCCATCCCCCCTCAACAACCAACTCGCACCAGCCCCCCCACACAAACCCCCCCCCCCCACCACCCCCACCCAACCCCCCCTCCCCCCCCGCGCCCACCCCTCCCCCACCTCACCCCCAACCCCCCCCCCCACCCCACCCCCCTCCCCCCACCCTACCCTCCCCCCCCCCCCCGCCCCCCCCCCACCGCCCTCCTCACCCCCCCCAGCCTCTCCCCCCCCCCCCCCCCTCCCCCCCCCGCCCCGTCCGCCACCCCCCCCCCCCCGCCCCCCCCCCCCCCCACCCCCTCCCCCCCCCCCCCCCACCCACGCCCCCCCCCCCCCCCCGGTTCCCCCACCACCCCATCCACAACCCCCCCCACACCCCCCCACCTCTCACCCCCCTCCCCTCCATCCCCTCGCCCACCCCGCCCCCCCCCGCCCACGCCACCCCCACACCCACCCCCCCCCCTACAACTAGACCGCTACCCCCGCTCGTCCCCCCCCCGCCCCCCCCCCTCCCCCCCCCTCCCCCCCAAACCCCCCACCCCCCCCCCCATCCCCACCCCCCACTCCCCCCCCCCCCCCCCAACCCCGGCCACCACCCCCCCCCCTCCCCAACCCCCCCCCCCGCAACTCCCCTCCGCACCCCCCCCACACCCCCCGCCCCGCCGCCCACCCCCCCCACCCACCCCCCCCCCCCCCCCACTTTCGAACCCCCCTCCACCCCTACCCACCACCCCCACCCACACCACCCCCCCCCGCAAACTCCGCCCCCCGCCCCTCCCCCCACCCCCGCCCCGCCCCCTCCCCCCCCCCTGCAGACCCTCGCACACTCCCCACCCCCCCCCCACTACACCCCTCACCACCCCACCCCCCATCACCCCAACGCGCCCCCACATACCCCCGCATCCTTCCCCCCCCCGGCCCCCGCTCCCCCCCCCCCCCCACCCCCCACCTCCTCACCCACACACCCCCCCCCCCCCCCCCCCCCCCCCACCCCTGCCACCAATCTCCCCCCCTCCCTCCCCCCCCCTCCACCACAACCAGCCCCTACCCCTCACACACCCTCCCCACCCCCCAGCCCTCCCCCATTACCCGCCCTCACCCCAACCCCGCCCCCCCACCACCCACCCGCACCCTCCCCGCAACGCCCATCTCCCCCACCCCACCCCCCCAACCCCCCTCCCACACCTACCCTCCCCCAAGCCTCCCCCCCCACAACCTCACTCCCCCCCCCACCACCCCCTACCCACTGCGCGCTACCCGCCGCCCCAACAACTTCCCCCCCCCCCCTCCACCACGCACTTCCCACCCCTCCCCCACCCCCAACCGCCCACGCCCCCCCCTGCCCGCACCCGCCCCCACCCCACCCCCCCCCCCCACTCCCCCACGCCCACCCTCACACCTCCCCGCCGCTCTTCCCCCCCCCCACCCCCCCCAACCCCCCCCTTCTCGCCCACCCAGCTCCCCTCACCCTCCCTCACCACCCCCGCTCCCCCCCCCCCACCCCCCAACCCCCACCCCCCTCACCCGCTACCCCCCGCCCCCGCCCCACCGCCCCCCCCCCTCCCACCCCCCGACCCTGCCCCCACCCCCGCCCCGCCCCCCCCCCCGCACTCCCACCCCACCCCCCCCCCCGTCCATCCCACCCCCCCACCCACCCCCCGCCCCCCCCCCCCCACCCCACCAACCCGAGCCCCCACCCCACCACACATCCCCCCCCCCCTTCCTCCACCGCCTCCACCCCCACCGCACCCCCCCCCCCCCCTCTACCCCCGCTTCACACCTCCGCCCCCCCCCCCCCCTCTCAAACCTCCCAACCCATCCCTACCCCCCCCCCCGCTCCCCCTCCCCCCCCCCCCCCCCAGCGCCACGACCCCCCCCACCTTCCCCACCCCCCCCCCCCACCCTTCCCCCCCTCCCCCACCACCCACACCCCCCCCTCCCCCCTCCCCCACGCCGCGCCCCTCACGCCACCCGCCACACGCTCCCCCCCCCCCCCCCCCCCACCCCCTCGTCCCCCCCCGCCCACCCCCCTCCCTCCCCACCCCCCCCCCCACCCCCTCCACCCCACACCCCCCCTCCCCCCCCCCCCCCCCCCCCCTCTCCCCCCCCCCCCCCCCCCCCCCCCCCACACACAACACTCAACCCCCCCCCTGGGTACCGCCCAGCCCCCTCCCCCCCCCCCCCCCCCTCCCCCCACTTTCCCCCCCCCCTATCCCCCCATCCCCCTCCAACCCCCACACTCCCCCCCCCCCCTCCGCCCCCCCCCCCCCCCCCTCACCCCTCCACCCCCCACCCCTCTCCCCAACCCCCACCGCGCACCACCCCCACCCCTAACCACAGCCCCAGCGCCCCCCCCCCCTTTCACGCCTCCCCCCCCCCCCCCCCCCCCCCTCCCCCCCCCCCCCCTTCACCCCTCCCCGCCCCCCCACCCCCCCCCCTCACCCCCCCTCCCCCCTCCACCGCGCACCCCCTCCCCCCCCCCTCTCCGCGCCACCGCTCCAACGCCCCCCCCCCCCCCACCCCCTACCCCCCCCTCCGCCCAGACACCCCTCGCGCTCGCCCCCCCCCCCCCACCGCCCCACCCTTAAGTACACCACCCACCCACTCTCCCCCGCCCCCCCCCCCCCCCATCATTTAGTCTTCCGCTCCACCCCCGCCCCTCCCCCCCCCGCCGCCCCCCCTCCTACGCTCACTCCGCCCCCCTCCCCACACCTCACCCGCCTCACCCTCCCCCCGCCCCTCACCCCACAGCCCCCTCACCCCACAACCCCCCCCCCCCCCCCCCCCATACGCCCCACCGCACCACCCCGCCCGACCCCCCCCCCCCACCCCCCTCCCCCCCCAACCCTCCCCCACCCTCACCCCCCCCCCCCCCCCCCCTCACTCCCAACACACCACCCCCGACCCCCCCCCCCCCCCCCCCCCCCCCCCCCCGGCCTCCCCCCCCCCCTCCTCACAACCCCCACACCGCCCGCCCTCCCCCCCCCACTCACTATACCCTTTCCCCACACTTCACACCCCACCCCACCCCCCCCCACCCCATCCCCCCCCCCCCACCCCCCCCCCACCGATAACCGACTCCCCCTCCCCCCCCCCCCCCCCCACTCCCCCACTCCCCCCCCCCCCCCCCTCCGCCCCACCCCCGCCCCCCCCACTCCCCCCCCCCCCCCCCCCCCCCCCCCCCTCGTCGATCATAACGCCCCCCCCCCCCCCCCGCGCCCTCTCACTCCCCCGCATCCCCCCCCCCCCACCCCCCCCCTTCCCCCCCACCTCCACCCCCCCCAACCCCGACCCCCCCCACCCCCCTCCCCCCCGACCCCCACCCACGCACCACCACCCCCCCCCCCAACCCTTCCGCTCCACACCCCGCCCCCCCCCCCCCCTCCCCCGCCCCCCCCCCCCCTATCCCCCACCACCCCCACCCCCCCCCCTCTTCCTCCCCCCCAACCTCCCCCCCCCCCCCACCCCCCCCACACCTCTACCCCCCCCCGCCCCTCCCGTCCAACCACCCCCACCCCCACCCCCACCCCCCCCCACCCCCACCCCACCTCGCTCCCCCCCCCTCCCACGCCAGCCCCACTCCCACCCCCCCCACCCCCACACCCCAAAACCCACCCCCCCCTCAACCCACCCCGCCCCCCTACCCCCCCCCCACCGCCACCCTGCACACCCAACCCGCCCCCTCCCCCCCCCCCTCCCACCCCACCCGCCCAACAGACCACCCCCCCCCCCCACCCCCCACCCACCTAACCCCCTCCCCCCCCCTCCCCCCCTCCCCCCCCCCCCCCCCTCCCAACCCGCGCCCCCCTCACCCCCGCCGCCCCCAACCCCCCCCTCCCTCCCCCTCCCCGCACCCCCCCCCCCCCACCCACCCCCCCCCACCCCCCCCAACCCAAACCCCCCCCCCCCCCCCCCCTCCCCTCCCCCCCCCCCCCCCCCTCGCCCCCTCGCCCCTCCGCCCCCCTCCCCCCCCCCCCATCCGCCCCCCCCCCTCCCCCCCTTTCCCCCCACCCCCGCCCCCCCCCTCGCCTCCCCCCCCCCCCCCCCCACCACCTTCCCCCGCGCCCAACCTCCACCCCCCCCCACACCCCACCCCCCCCCACCGCACCCCTCACCCGCCCTCCCCCCCCCCCCCTCAACCTCCACCCCCCCACCCCCCCCCCCCACGCCCCCCCCCCCCCCCCCCCCGCTCCCCCCCTCCCCCCCCCCCCCCCCCCGCTCCCCCCCCCCCCCCCCCACACTCCGACAGTGACATCAGGCCCCCCCCCCCCCCAACCCCCACACCCCCCCTCCCGCACCCCCCCCCCCCATAACACCCAAACCCCCACACCCCTCCCCCCCCCCCCCACACCCGCCTCACCCCCCCCCCCCTACCCCCCCCCCCCCTCCACTCCCCCCCCTACCCCTCACTTCCCCCCCCGACCCCCCCCACCCTACCCCTCCCCCCCCAACCCCCCCCCTCCCCCCTCCCCCCCCCCCTCCCCCCCCCACGCACCCCTGCCTCACCCCTCGCACACACCCCCTCCCCCCCCCGCCCCCCCCCGACCCCCCCGTCGACACCCCCCCCCCCGCCCCCCCCCTCACCCAACCCCCACCCCCCTCTCCCCCCCCCCCCTTCCCTCCCACCCCCCCCCCCACCTCCACCTCCCCCCCCCCCCCCCCCCCCCTCCCCCCCTCCCCCCCACCCCCCCCCCCCCCCCCCCCCCACACCCCCCCCCCCCTCCCCTCCCCACCCCCCAACCCCCTCCCCTTCCCCCCCCCCCCCCCTCCCCGCCCCCCCCCCCCACCCTCCCTCCACACCCGCCCCACCACCCCACCCCCCCCTCCCCCCCGACCAAACCCCCTCCACGCCCCCCTCTTCCCGCCCATCCACCCGCTCCCGATACCACCCCACCCCCCAACCCCCCCCCCCCCCTCCACCCCACTCACACCAACGCGAACCCCCCCCCACCGACTCCCCACCCCCCCCCCACCCCCCAACCCCCCACCCCCCCCCCACCCCCCCCCACACCCCCCCCCCACCACCCGCCCCCACAGCCCCACGCCAATCCCCCTCCCCCCCCCCCCCCCCCCCCCCCCCCCCCCCCACCCCCACACCCACGCCCCCGGCTACTCCCCCCCCCCCCCCCCACCTCCCCCCCCCCCTCACCCCCCCCCACCCCCACCCCCCCACCCCCCACCCCCCCCACCCCCCCCCCCCTTCCCCTCCCCCAGCGACCCCTCCCCCAACACCCGACACCCACCCCTACACCCCCCCCCCCTCCCCACCCCCCCCCCCCACTCCTCACCCCCCCACCCCCACACCCCCAACCCACCCCCCCCCCCCCCCCCCCCCCCACAGCCGTCCCCCCCACTCCCCCCGCCACTCCCCCTCCCCCCCCCCCCCTCCCCTCCCCCCCCCCCCCCACACCTCTAACCCCCCCCCACCCTACGCCCACGCCTCCCGCCCCCCCCGCCAACTCCCGCACATACACCCACGCCCTCTTCCCCACCCCCCCCCCCCGCCCCCACCACCCCGCCCCTCCCCCCCCCACCCCCCTACCGCCCCCCCCCCTGACCCCTACGCCCCCCCCACCCTCCCCCCCCCCCACACCGTCCTACCACCCCCCCCCACCCCCCCCCCCCCCACCCCCTTCCACCCCTCCCCCCCCCGCCCACCTTCCCACCCCCCGCCTTACCCCCCCCGCCCCCCCCCTCCCCCCCCCCCTTCCGCCCCCCCCCCCCCCCCCCCCCCCCCTCATAACCACCCCCCCTCCCCGGCCCCCCCCGCCATCCCCCCCTCCCCCCCTCCCCCCCATCCCCCCCGCCCCTACCACAGCCACCCCCCCTACCCCCTCCCCCCCCCCCCAAAGCGCTCCCCCCCGCCCCCCCTCCCCCCCCACCCCCCCCCCCGCCCCCCCCCCCTCCCCCCCATTCCCCCCCCCCCCCTCCCCACCCCCCCCAACGCCACCCCCGTCCCCCCGCACCCACCCCCCCCAGCCCACCCCCGCCCCCCGTCCCGCCCCCCGCCAGCACCCCCCCCCCGCCCCCCCCCCCCCCCCCCCACCCCACTCCACCCCCCCCGCCCCCCCCCCCCACCGCGCCCCCCCCGTCCGTTCCCCCCCCCCCCTCCCCCCCGCCCCCAACCCGTCCCCTCCCCCCCCCCCCCCTCCTTGTCCCCCCCCTCACACCCCCCCACCCCCTTCCCCTACATCCCCCCCACCCCCTATCCCTGCCCTCCCCCCCACCAACCATTCACACCGCCCCCCCACCCCCCCCCCCCCTCACACCGCGCCCCCCCCCCCCTCCACACCACCCCCCCAACGCCCCCCCCCCCCCCCCTCCCCCCTCCCCACCCCCCTGCCCCCCCACCCCTGCCCCCCTCCCCCCCCCCCCGCGCCCCCCCCCCCCCCCCAAACCCCCCCCCCCCCCCCTTCCATACCCCTCACCCCCGCCGACCCCCGCCCCCCCCCCCCCCACTCCCCCCACTCCCCCCCCCGCTCCCCCCCCCACACCCCCAACCCCTCCCCCCCGCCCCTACCCCCCCTCCCACCCCCCCCCCCCCCCCCCTCCCCCCCCCTCAGCCCACTCCCCAACCTACCAGCACCACGCCCCCCCCCCCCCACCCCTCGCACCATCCCGACCCACCCCCCCCCCCCCACCCCATCCACCCCCACTACCCCCCCCCCCACCCACCCCCCCCGCCTCCCCCAACCTCCCCTCCCCCCCCCCCCCGCCCCCACCCCCCCTCCCCCACCCCACCCCCCCACCCCCCCCCCCCCCCCCCCGCGCCCCCCCCCCCCCCCCCCACCCCCACCCCCACCCCTCCCCCTTCCCCCCCACCCCCCCCCGCCCCCCCCCCCCAGCCCCCCACCCCCCTCCCCCTCCACCCCCCCCTCACCCCCCACCCCCTCCCCCCCCCGCCCCCTCCCCTCCCCACCCCCTCTGACCCCCCCCCGCCCCCTCGACCCAACACCCCCCCCCCACCCCACCCCCCCCTTCACCCTTCACCCCCCACCCCCCTCCCCCCGCCCTCCCCGCCCCCCCCCCCCCCCCCCCCCCCCCCCCCCACAGCCCCCCCCCCCGCCCGCCCCCACCCCCCCACTCCTCACCCCCCCCTTCCCCCCACGCCCCACCCCCACCCCCCCCCCCCTCCCCCACCCCCGCCACCACCCCTGCCCCGCCCCCCCACACCCCTCCCCCCCACTCCACTCTGCCTCCCACCACCCCCCGACCCCACCCCCTGTCACCGCCCTCCTCCGCCCGACCCCCTCCCTCCCACCCACACCCCCCACCCCGCCCCCCCCCCCACGCGCCCCCCCCCCCCCCCGTCTGCGACTCGCCCCACCGCCCCACCCCCCCCATTTCCACCCCCCACCCCCACCCACACGCCCCACATACCCCCCCCCCGCACCCCCACCCCCACCCCCGCCCCCATAACCACCCCCCCACCCCCCCCCACCCCCCACCCCCCCCCCCCTCCGTACCCCCTCCCCCCCCACCCCACCCCGCCCTCCCGCGCTCACCCACTGCCCCCCCCCCCTACCCCCCCCCCCCTCACCCCCATACCCCCCCCCCACGCCACCCCCCCACCTCCCCCAAACCCCCCACCCCCACCCCCCCCCCATACCCCCCCCCCCCCCCCCCCCTCCCCCCCCCCCCCCCCTCCCCACACCCCACCACCTCCCCCCCCCCCCAACCCCTCCCAATAGCAGCCTTCAAAACTCCCCCGCCCCCCCCCCCCCCCCCCACCCGCCCCCCCACCGCTTCTACAACCCCCCACTCACCCCCCCCCCCCCCCCCAACCACCGCTACCCCACCACCCCCCCCCCACCCCACAACCCCCCCCCCCCCCCCCCCCCACCCTGCCCCCCCCCCCCCCCCACCATACCCCTACCCCCCTCCGCCAAAACCACCCTCTCCCCCGCCCCCCCCCCCCCCCGCAACCCCCCACCCACCCCACCCCACCCTCACACCTCCTCCCTAACCCCCAACCCTCGCCCCACGCCCCCCTCCCCCCCGGCACCTCCCCCCCCTCCCCCCCCCCCCCCCCCCCCCTCCCCCCCCCCTCTCCCCCCCCCCCCCCACCCCCCCCCCCCCCCACCCTCCCCAACCCCCCGCCCCCCCCCCCCCCCCCCCAGGCTCCACCCCCCCCCCCCCCACCCCCCCCCCCTCCCCACCCCCCCCCCCCCCCACACCCCCGCTTCCCCCCCACCCCCCCCCACCCCCCCCCCCCCCCCACCCCCCCACCCGCCCCCCCCCCCCACCCCCAAACCGCCCCATACCCCCCCCCCCCCCCCCCCGATCCCGCTCCCCCGCACCCCCCCAGCCCTCCCCCCCCCCCCCCCCCCCCCCCCCCCACCCCCCCCCCGCCCCCCTCCCCACCCGCCCCCCGCCCCCCCACCCTCCCCTAACCCCACCCAACCACTTAAACCGCCCTCCAACACCCCCCACCCTCCCCCCTAGCTCAGCCCCCCCACGCGCCCCCTCCCCACCACTTAGCCACCCCCCCCCCCCCCCCCCCCGCCCCCACCCCCCCCACGACCACCCCTCTCCCCCCACAACGCCGCCAACTTCCCCCCGCGCCCCCGCCGCCTCACCAGCTCGCCCCCCCCCCACCCCCCCCCCCCCCCCCCACCCCCCCCCACCCCCCCCACCCCCACTCCCCCCCCCCCCCCCCACACACCCCCACCCCCACCCAGACCCTAACCCCCCCCCCCCCCTCCCACCCCCACCCACCCGCCCCGCCCCCCCCCCCCCCCTACCGTCCCCCCCCAACCCCCTCGCCCCCCCCCCCCACCCCCACCCTCCCTACCCCCACTCACCGCCCCCCCCCCCCACCCCCTCACCCCACACCCCTCACACCCCCACCCCACATTTTCACCCTACGCCCCCCCTCCCCCCCCCCCAACCTACCCCCCCATCCCCCCCCCGAACACACCACCCATCCCACCACCCCCCCCCCCCCCCCGCCCCCCCCCCCCCCACGACCACCCCCCCCACGCCCCCCCCCATCACTCCAACCCCACCCCACCACCCCCGCCCCACCCATCCCCCATCCCCCCCCCATTACCCCAACCCACCCAAACAACAACCCCCCTCACCCCTCCCCCCACACCCCCCCCCCCCCCCCTCCCCCCCACCCCGCCCCCCCCAACCCCTCCCACCAAACCCACCCCCTCGCACCCCACCCCCCCACCCCCCCCATGACACCCCACTGAACCCATCCATCTTAACCACCCCCCCCCCCCCTCCCCCCCCCTTCTCCACCTCCCCCCCCCTCCCCCCACCCCCCCCCCGCCCCCCCCCCCCTCTCCCCCACCACCACCCAACCCCCTCCTCCCCCACCCCCGCCCACGCCCCTCCCCCCCCCCGCCCCCTCCCCTGCATAAACCCCGCCTCCCACCACCACCCCCTCCCCCGCCACCCCCACCCCCCCCCCCTTAGCCCCCCCCCCCCCCCCGCACCCCCCCCTCCCCCCCCCCCCCCCCCCCGCACCATACCACCCCCCACTCCCACCCCCCACCTCCTACCCCCCCCCCCCCCCACCCACACCCGTATCCGCACCCCCCCCCCACCCCCACCCCCAACCCCACTCACCCCCCCACCCCGCCCACTCCCCCCCTCCCGCCCACCCCCCCACCCCCCGCCCCCCCCCAACCCCCAACCAGCCCACCCGCCACCCCCCCCCCCTACCCCAACCCCCACTCCTCCCCCCCCGCTCCCCCCCCGCCCCCTACACCCCCACCCCCCCGCCGCACCACCCCCCACCCCCACGCCCCCCGCCCCCCCCTCCCACACCACCCCCCCCCCACCCGCCCCCCCCCCCCCCCCCCCCCCCCTCCCTCCCTCCATGACCCCTCACTTCCCCCCCCACCCCCCCACTGCCCAGCCACCCCCCCCCTCCGCCCCCGCCCCCCCCCCCCCCCTCCCCTCCCCCCCAACCCCCCCCCCTCCGCTCCCCCCTCCGCCCCCCCCTCCTACCCCCCGCCCACCCCCCCCCAACCCCCCCCCCAACCCCACCTCCCTCCCCCCCCCCCACCCTCGCCCCCCCCCCCCTCCGCCCCCCCCCCCGCTCCCCCCCCTCCCCCCTCCCCCACACCCCCCCCCCCTCCCCCAACCCCAACACCCAACCACCCCACCCCCCCAGACCCCATCCCCCTCCCACCCCCATCCACCCCCCCGCCCCACCCTCCCCGACCCACCCACCACCCCCCCACCCTACCTCCCCCCCACCCCCCCCCCCCCTCCCTCCCCCCCCTCCCCACCCCAGCCCCCGCCCCCGCCTTTCGCCGACCCGGCCCATCCCCCCCCCCCCCCCCCCCGCCCCCGCCCCCCCACCGCCTCCCCCCCCCCCCGACGCCAACTCCACCGCACCCCTCCCCACCCCCACCCCCCCACCCCGCGCACCCCCCCCACCGCTACCCCCTTCTCCCCCCCCCCCCTCTCCCACCCCTCCCCCATTACTCCCCCCCCCCCGCCTCTCCCACACACCACCCCCCACCCCCCCCCCACCCCACCCCCCGCACCCACCCCCCCACTCCCCACCCACCACCCACCCCTCCCACCCCCCCCTCCCGACCCGACACCCCACACTCCCCCCCCCCCCTCCCCCCCCCCAACCCCCCCCCACCCCCCCGCCCACCACACCGGACCCCTCCCCTCGCCCGCCACCCCCCCCGCCCCCCACCACCCCCCCCCCACCCCCCCACCCACCCGCACCCCACCCCCCGCTCCCCCCCCCCCCAACCCTCCACCCCCCCCCCCCACCCCCCCCCCCCCCCACCCACCCCCACCCCCTCCGCAACCCCGCAACCCCCTCCCCGCCCCACCCCCACCCAACCCCGCCCCCCCCCCCCCCCCCCCCCTCCCACCGCCCCCCCTACCCCCCCCCCCCCCCCCCCCCCCCCCCGCCTCCACCCCCCTCCCCCCCCACAACCCCCCCCGCTCCCCCCCCCCTCACCACCTCCCCCCTCCCCCTTACTCCCTCCACTCCCCCACCCCATCCCCCCCCCACCCGCCCCCCCCCCCCACCCCCCCACCCCCCCACCCACCCCACGCGCCCCCACCCCCCCCCCCACCCCCCCCCCTCCCCCCAACCCCCCCCCCCTCCCCCCCCCCCCCCCCGCCCCCCGACCCCACCCATCCCCACCCCCCGGCCCCGCCACCCCCTCCCCCCCCCCCCCCCAACCCCCCACCCTCCCCCTCCCCCCCCCCTCCCACCCCCCCAAACCCACACCGCCACCCCCCCCACCCCCCCCCCCGCCCCACCCCCCCCTCCCCCCGCCAACACAACCCAACCTCCCCCCCTCGCCCCGCCCTCCTAACCCCCCAATCCACCCCCCCTCCACCCCTTCCCCACACAACCTCACCCCCCCCCCCCCCCCCCCCCCACCTCCCTTGCCCCCCACCTTAGCCCCGCCCACACCCCCACCCACCCCCCCCCCCCCCCCCCGGCCCCGCCCCCACACACCCAACCCCCCCCCCCCCCCGCCCTCCCCCGCTCCAACCACCTCACCCCCCCCCCACCCTCCCCCCTACCCCCCCCCCCCCGCCGCCCCCCCCCCCCTCCCTTTCCCAGCCACCCATCCCCCCGCCCCCCACCCCCCCCCCCCTCCCCCCCACAACCTGCCCACTCCTACCACCCCGCAGACTACCCCCCCACCCCCCCCCCTCGGCCATCACCCCCGCCCCCACCCCTCCTCCCCTCACCCCACCCCCACCCCCCCCCCCCCCCCCCCCCCCCCCCGCCCCCCCTCCCCCCTCCCCCCCCTCTCACCTCCCCCCCCCCCCCCCCACCCACGCCACCCCCTCCCCGCCCCCCCCCAACCCCCCCCCCCCACCCATCCCCCCCTCCCCCCCTTCCCCCCTCCCCCCTTACCCCCCGCCGCCCCGCCCCCCCCCACCCCCCCCACCACTCCCCCCACACCCCCCCCCCCCGCCCCCCACCCGCCCCTACCCCCCCCCCCCCCCCACCCCCCCCCCCACTCCCCACCCCTCACCCCCCCTACCCCCCCACCCCCACCCTCTCCCCCACCCCCCCACCCCCCCACCCACCCCCCGCGTGCCACCCCACCCCTCCCCACCCCCCGCCCGCTCCCCACTCTCACCTCCCCCCGCCCCCTCACCCCCCTCCGCCGAGCCCACCCCCCCCTCCACCCACCCTCCCTCCCTCCCCCACCCCCCCCACACCTCCCCCCAACCCCCCCCCCCCCCCCACACCCCCCAACCCCCCCCACCCCCCCACCCCCCCCAACCCCCCCCCCCCACCCAAACCCACACCCCCCCGCCACCCCACCCCCCCCCCCGGCAATCCCCCACCCCTCCCATACCCCACCGACCCCGACGCCCCCACCCCCACCCCCCCCCCCCCCCCCACCCCCCTCACCACTCACCCCCCCCACCCCCCTTCGCCACCCCCCCCCCCCCACCCCCCCCCTCCCCCCTCTAAACCCCCCCCCCCCACAGCACCCCCACACCTCCCCCCCCCCCCCCCCCCCCCCCCCCCCCGCCCCCACCCCCCTCCCCCCCCCCCCCCCCCCCCCGCCCCCCCAACCCCCCACCCACACAACCCCCACCCCCCAACCCACACACACCCCCCCCCCCCCTCCACCCCTCCCCCCACCCCACCCCCCACACGCCCCCCCCCCCACCCAGCCCCAGCCCCCCGGCCACCCCCCCGACACGCCCCCCGCCCCTCGCCCCCTCCCCATCCCTCCTCACTCTCCCCCCCCGTCCCCCCAACCCCCCCTCCCCTACAACCCCCCGCCCCCCCCCTCCCCCCCCCACCCTCCCCCCCCCCCCCCCCCTCCCCACACCCTCCACACCCCCCGCCCCCCCCACCCCCCCCCCGCACCCCCTCCCCCTGCCCACCCCCGGCACCCACTCACCCCCCCCCCCCCCCCCCTCCCCTCACCCCCACCCCCCCCCCCCCCCCCGCCCCGCTTCTCACCACCCCTGCCCCCCCCCACCCCCCCGCCCCCACCCCCCCCCCCCCTCACCTCCCCCTCCCCCCCCCACCCCCACCCCCCCACCCCGCCCCCCGCCCATACCCCGCCCAATCCCACCTTCACACCTTCCCGACCGCCCCACTATGCCCCACCCCCCCACCCCACCCCCCCCACCCCCTACACCCCCCCTTCCCACCCCCCCCCCCCCCACCCACCCGCACCCCCCCCTCCCCCCCCCCGCCCTCCCCCCCCCCACCCCCCCCACTCCACATCACCCGCCCCGTCCCGACCCCCCCCGCCCTCCCCTCCCTAACAAATACACCTGCCCCACCCCCCCACCCCCCCTCCTCCGCCCCATCACCCCCCCCCCCCCCCCCCCCCCCCGCGTCCTCCACCTCCGCACCTCCAACCCCCCCCCCCCCCCCCCTTCCCCCCTCCCTCCCCCTATCGTACGCCCCGCCCCAACCGCCCCCAACCCCCCCCCCCCACCCCCCCCACCCCCTCCCCCTCTCACCCCCCCCTCGCCCCCCCCCCACCCCCTCAACGCCCCCCCCCCTCCCCCCCCCCTCCCCCCCCCCCGCCCCACCCCCACCCCCCACCGCCGACACCTCCCCCCCCCCCCCCCCCCCCCTCCCTCCCCCCCACCCCCCCATCCCCGCCCCCACCCCCCCCCACCTTTCGGTCCGCCACCGCTCGCTTCCCTCCCCCACCCCCCCCCCACACCCCCCTCCCCCCCACCCTCCCGCCCCCCCCCCCATCCCCCCCACCCCCTCCCCCCCGCCCCCCCCCAGACCCCCCCCGCACTACCCCCCCTCCCCCCCCACCCACCCAACCCCCCCCCACCTCTGCCCCCCCCCCGCCCCCTAACCCCCCCCCCCGCTGCCCCTCCACCCCCCCCCCGCCGCTCCCCCCTCCCACGCCCCTCCCACCCCCCCCCCCCCCTGCTCCACTCCCCGCCCCCCATCACTCCCCACACCCCCCGCCCGCCCGTTCCCCACCCCCGCCACCCCCCAGCCCCCCCCCCCCCCCCCGCCCACCCGCACCACCCCCCCCCCCCCATCCTCCACCCCCCAATCACTACCCCCTCCTCCTCCCCCCCCCCCGCACCCCAACCGAACATCCCCCCCCCCCAACCACCCCCCTACTTTCCCCACCCCACCCCCCTCCCCCCCCCCCCCCCCGCGCCCACCCCCCCCCACTCCCCCCATGAAACGCCCCCCCCTTCCCACACCTCGGACGCCCCCACCCCCCCCCCCGGCCCAACGCCCCCCTCACCCCGCCATTCTCCCCACACCCCCCCCCCCCCATCTCCCCACTCACCCTCCCCCCCCCCCCCACCCCCACCCACCACCCCCCCCCTCCCCCCACCCACCCCCCGTTCCCCCCATCCCCACCCCCTCCCGCTTCCTCCCCCCCCTCACGCCCCTCCCCCCAACCCCCCCCACCACCCCCCAACCCACCCCCGTGCCCAACCCCCAACCCCCCCCCCCCCCCCACACCCAACTCCCCCCCCCTCCACCACAGCAGAACCCCCCACCCCCTCCCCCCCCCTTGCCCCCCCCCCCCCCCGCTCGAACCCCCCCCCAAAGCCCCCCCCCCTTCCCCCGCCCCCACCACCTCCGTCAGACCCTACCCCCCCCCCCCCCCCCCCACCCCCCTCCCTCGCGCCACTCTCCCCCCAAAACCACCCAGCTCCCCCCCTCCTGCCACCCTACCCCCGCACCTCCACCAGACGCCTCCCTCCCCCCCCCACCGCACCACTCCCCCCCCATCCCCAACCCGCCCCCCCTCACACCCCGCTTCTCACCCCACCAGCCCCCTCCCCCCACACCCATCCCCCCCCCCACCCACACCCCCTCCACCCCAACATCCCACTGCTTGCGAACGCCACCCAGCGCCCGGAATCACTCCCCCCCCCCCACCCTCCACCACTCCCGCCCCCAAAACCGCACCCCCCCAACCCACCACAGCCCAAACAAACCAACACACTCACCACCCCCTCATAAACCCCACAATCACCGCAAACTCCCAAAACCGTAAACAAACAAACACAAAACACCACCAACAACACACCCAAACCACACAACAAACCGCACAATAAGATACAATCTAACCCACCAACATCACCTTCAACTATCAACAAACCATCCATAAAGCATTTTCATAGGTTGAGTACCTTCATCGCAAATGCGTTGTCTTCTTCCATTTATCCCAACCTTCCTTAAAAACTTGCATTGGCATTTTTTCCGACACAATGAAAAATAATGTATCTGCAACACATCTATACAGATTTATCAGAGAAATTAACGCCGGTTATAGATATGATCAAAATTATATGACCATTGAATCAAAACCTGTAGAGGCATGAAAGTAAGCAAATGACTGGTATATTCAGTGGTAAGATCTAACCCGCACTAAGATAATTCCAATAAAATGCATTTGCAAGTCCATACTCAATAGTTGGAACCAGCTCAAAACCAGCAAAAAACCATGCCAATTGTATTCTCCAAATCAACCTCACTTTAATCTCTTCATAGGAATTAATTGTGCCATGTTCTGCCCAAGATTGAAGGGCAGAGACCATTCTTGGTTGGACAAGGCAAGAAATCTGGCGAAGTGCATCAAGGTGGTTAATACTTCTAGAAACAAAACTTCTAATCCTAACATGTTCTTTTCCATGAACCGCACCTAGTGAATTCTTGCCAATAATCTCAACGTTTGGCCATTCTATGATAAAGCTTTCTTCAGCTCGAAATGCATATTTGGTAGCCAGTGGTGAAATTACAATTACTGATGGTTTACCAAATAAGTGTGTTTTATACATTCCTATCCCATACCATACCTATAAGCCAAATGCATAATGATTGACCAAATTACGCGTAACAAAAACACATTACACTGACATAATCGACCAGTATCATGAGAAAACGTACTTAAAATATAGACCTGTGACGCCTTGAGCAATTATATAATGCCATCAGGGCACGACGGACTTGAAGTACCAAAAGGAATCTGTAGAACATTTCACCCACTGTATAGTAAGACCCATAGTGGCCTAGAGAAGCAGTTTGGAACAGCCACCATCCTCAGAAGACGAACAATCTTGCCATATCAGAGTTCCATACCACATATCATTCCCACACCCACAACAGCCAACCTAACTAGCCTGCACCACACTCCTAAAACAACCACGGCCAGAACCACAAGTCGTTTGTGTATGTTTTTGTTTCCCTCAACTCCTTATCGATTGGCTAAAAGAGTGTGACATGCGGACTTCACAGTATTTAGAAGACTCCTAGAAAAGACAGCATAACTGCAACATTTCTCAACTTATTTCTCTAACCCAATAAGTTAGCACAAGTATTGCATGTATATTTTAAGCGCTATTTTGTTTCGGCATATGCCATCTATTCTAACAGATAATAAATTTATATAAACTCCAAACTCAATCAACATAAACGAAGTTCTCTTAGGACAACTTCTCACACAATTTTTTAATCTAGGGGAATAATACGAAAGTAAACAACCAAAGATTACCCCGACAAGCGGTCTGCTAGCGTCGTCTACGCCTACAATTTTTCTTTGCGCAGGTAGTCTGCAAGCATTACGATTTTAACTTTTTTTCTATTTTGTGGTGTTTTTATTCTTATTCTGCGAGTCCTCAATATTTAATCAGTTTTTATCTTTTTTCTTATATGGTGCTTATTTTGTGGACTCATTGAAGAAGGTTTCCTTCTTTTTGGCTAACGGGTTTTTTATCTAATATAGTTTCTGGGAACATGACTTTTTTTTACTTGTATTCTTGTGGGTCTTTATTTTATTCGTCTCATGTTCTAATAGTGCTCGGTTAATTTTTGCGTTAAAGAATTTATTTTTATCTTTTCTACTTTTTTACTTTGTGCGAGTTTATTTTTTCCGGTCATCATGTTTATATTTGTTATTTTTATATAGGGGCTATAGATGTTGGCGGTCTCTATGATCCGCGGGTATTTTTTTTATCTTAATAAGTCAATATTTTTGTAGTTTTTTTTTCTATTTGTGCCGAGCGGCTTTTATTACAATTGCCACAAAAAAAAAAAAAAAAAAAAAGCCCAAATGTGTTGGCCCAAATTGGGACCCCAAAGGGCCGAGCACGTAAAGCGTGTGGAAAAAAACTACTCGTTTTAATTCTACGCGAGGCTTTATATTTTTATTTTTGTGCGGTTTTTATTTTTTCCGCCTCTATCATGTTTAATAGTTTGTTTTTTTCTTATATGGGCCTTATGTGTGGGCTCTTATGTTTAACATGTTTTTTTTTTTTTGGCATACGGGTATTTTTTTCATATAATTTTATGGGAACTATGGGCTTAAATGAGAATCGCGCGTTACTGCAAAGGGCGTCTGTTTAAATTGATTTTTGTGCGGGTTATTTTTTCGGTCTCATCGTTTAAAACAGTGCGGGTTAATTTTTCTGTGTTAAAATTTATTTTTATTCTTTTTCTCTATTTTTTTATTTGTGGAAAAAGTTTTATTTTTCCGGTCTCATTTTAATTAGTTTTTTTTTTTACATACTAGCCCACACTTATCTGTGCTTCGCGGGACCCTCATTTCGAGATTACTATTTTTATCTGAATATGTCAAATATCTTCTTTTGTAGTTTTTTTTTCCTCTTTTATGCCGAGCAGTTTTTTTTTACATTGCCTACAAACAAAACCATTGTCACAATGAATGGGCCGGCCCCCAAATTGGGAGCCATTGGGCCGGTAACTGTAGCGGATCGCTGAAAAAACACACCTCGTCAGCGTACTTTCAACCGCTTTATACGTATATATACATATAGTACTATAATTCAATAATATAAAAACCCCCTATTATAATATATAATAATATATATATATTTAATATATTATATATGCTACAACTCATATCTATATAGTATATATATATATATATATATAATGTTTTAATAATGTTTTTTATTACGATTTTTTTCATGGACAATAAATAGATGCAATCTTATGATTATAGACGTACATCTTATAGCACTCTTCATAGATTCACTATAAGACCAAAAAAAATAATATTGTTTTTCCGTTTTTAGTCTTAACGCAACCTTATGTTTTTTAGTTAAAGGGGGCTTAACGCAAAAAGTCATAGTGATAAATATCGCATCAAAAATAAACCCGTAGTATTGTCTTTCATTGTTTAAGTTATTAATTTATAAATTTAAAGCATAGTCATTCATGTTAAATTACAATGCTGTAATCTCACGACATGTGATTTATTATCTTGCTATTAAGGGTTAATTTACCAAATGAGTTAGCAGTATTTGAGATTTTTTTCTAACTTAATCTTTTCGTGTTACGTGTTCATACGTGGATGCAACATATACTTGTTATGTAATGTA
The DNA here is from genome assembly GCA_026074375.1 of Tanacetum coccineum. Classification (NCBI taxonomy): domain Eukaryota; kingdom Viridiplantae; phylum Streptophyta; class Magnoliopsida; order Asterales; family Asteraceae; genus Tanacetum; species Tanacetum coccineum. Next base: position 424 of record BQNB010007905.1, on the reverse strand, counting down.
AAGAAGTTCAAACCAATGTTAGGCCGGGTGCATCACCGAACATTTTCTAACTCCGTAATGCTTGAAATATAAGGGTTTAGGGTCGACAATTTCGACCCTAAGTTACAAAGGGTGTCGACCCAAAGTACTTAGGGTTGACAATTTCGACCCTAACATGTCGACCCAAACTATTCGACCCAAAATTCTTTGGGTCGACTTTTTCCTTTGCATTTTGGGTCAACAATGTCGACCCTAAACTTTTTTTATTTATTAAAAACGTTTTAATATTAAAAACAAATTAATTATTAAAAAATTAGGGTCGACATTGTCTTTAAGACTTTGGGTCGACAATGTCGACCCTAAACTTTTTTTATTTATTAAAAACGTTTTAATATTAAAAACAAATTAATTATTAAAAAATTAGGGTCGACATTACCCTTTATTT